>JBBPBX010065908.1:0-12322 GCA_038048925.1 Garcialebias charrua | reverse complement strand
ACCTTTTTATAGTTCCTGGACTGTACACTACGACACTGTTTTTTTACTGTTTTTTTAATTATTGAACGTACTGTGCAGAACAGTACTGTTGTACAGTAAATACTGTACAGGTATGTGTTTTTAGATGAATGTGTAGGGTACGCTGTGTTAGCTAACCGTTTGTAAATAAAGTTCTGTGCATGTTTATGGACCAGTCTGTACACTTGTTCAGTCTCATGTCGATAAACGGGTGTGCGGCGCCGCGTTAGCATACATTTTACATCTTACGGCGAAAATCCGGTTTTACGAATGCCGCGTGTAATGTGTTCCGACTTACGGCGATTTTCATGTTACAAACGGCTGTAGGAACTGAACTTGTTCGTAAATCGGGGACTACCTGTATACCACATCTGTCCATAAAGTCTTCTGTAATATTTTTAAGTAATGTTTGGCTCTAATGTCTGGTTTGTCCTAATGCTTAATTAATTCTAATTAATTCATTACTGTAGTGCTAATTATTTACTGGAAGTCAATACGGGTTTGGATCAAAGCGATCATATTGAAAGCAACAGAAGAAATAACTTCAAATGATAATAAAAACTGCTGCTGGAGTGTTTGTGATATAAAAAAGAGCTTTTGACACAAAAAATCATAATGCGCTGATGAAACAGCTGGAACGATGCAGGATTAGAAGTTATTGAAGTGGCAGGCAAAGAATGTGAAACTGTGTTCCCAGTGTTTGGACACTGTTTGTGGGGTTCCGCAGGGGTCAGTTTTGGGTCCTAAATTCTTTATAATATATCTAAATTATAAATGCAAAATATTTGAAGTTATGAAATTTGTTATGTTTGCTGAAATTTATTTTTATTTAGAAATACATTGTTACGGTTGTTAAAAGATGACACTGATTAAATAAAAGAGCTAAAAATATGGTTTGATTGTAACAAACTGTCTTTAAATGTGAGCAAAACCCAAATACTGTATCCTGTTTGGGCTCTAAACTGGGTGAGGAGCTGAAAATACAGATGAAGTGATTGTTGAAATGGTGCACGGTTAAATTTATTGGTGTTTTTGAAACCTCACATCAGATACGTTCAATATAAAATATCCCAAAGTATTTCTTTATAGAACAAAACTACGGTAAATGTCTGTATGTGTTGGATGGGAAAGCACTCTGCATTGGTTTTATCATATTTAATTTACTGTGCAGAAGTTAGAGGAAATACTGTACAGAACAACTCTACAGTCACTAAGCCTACTTCAAACAAGAACATTAAGAGTAATTAACAAATTAAATGGTAAATGGACAGTACTTGTATAGCACCTTTCTGTTAAACAAAGTTTAATGTTAAACGAAGTGAAAACAGTGCTATACTTGCTATTGAAAACCTTGAAGTACCTGGCACCCGTCCCAAAGGCCGTCCGAAAAAGACCTGGGCGCAAACGATTCAACAAGATCTGAAAGCGCTGAACCTCAATGAACTGGACGCAACTGACCGCCTAATCTGGCATCAAAAACTTGGCGACAAAGATGTAGCGTCCCACCCCGGAATCGGGAAAACGGACGTTAAACGAAGATAGATAGATAGATAGATAGATAGATAGATAGATAGATAGATAGATAGATAGATAGATAGATAGATAGATAGATAGATAGATAGATAGATAGATAGATAGATAGATAGATAGATAGATAGATAGATAGATAGATAGATAGATAGATAGATAGATAGATAGATAGATAGATAGATAGATAGATAGATAGATAGATAGATAGATAGATAGATAGATAGATAGATAGATAGATAGATAGATAGATAGATAGATAGATAGATAGATAGATAGATAGATAGATAGATAGATACTTGTATAGCATCTTTCTATCTTATCGACACTCAAAACTCTTTACAACACAATCTGTGTCTCATTTATCCATTCATACAGCACTCTACTAGATCTATACAAAGAATAATCAGAGCTTTATCACCTTCATACACTGCTGGGACACACATCAGAGGCAATGAAGGGTTTAGTGTCTTGCCCAGGGACACTTCAGCATGACTGCTGGTGGAAATGAACCCCCAACTCTTGCATTGGAGGACAACTGCTCAGCCACAGCCACCCCTGGATCTGTAAAGTCTGGATCATACTAACCCACTATACTATCAAACTTATAATAATAATAATAATAATAATAATAATAATAATAATAATAATAATAATGTCTTTTCCTGTCATCTGCGTATGTTTCCCATACACAGACAAAATTCGTCTCTGCATTTAACCCAACCACCTACCAGGTGGTGCAGTGAGCAGCCCGAAAGCGCCCGGGGAGCTGGAGAAATAGGTGTGCACTCATAGACACCCCAAGGTGGGTAGTGGCTGGGGCGCGAACCCGCGTCCTTCGGGTCCCAAGTCAAAAGCCCTGCCACTAGACCATGGACATAGTTAAATTACAAACAGTTCCAATAATGCATGAAGCTAAAAATAACCAACTGCCTGAAAATATTCAATAATTATTGAAAAGAAGGGAAAATGTTTATGAGTCTAGAAGTATATGTCAAACAGAGATGATTGGAACAAGAAAAGGTTTCTGTGTTTCTGTCAGAGCAGGCTGAATGTGGAGCTCGAGCAAAGTCAGAACATTAAGCAGGTTAAAATAAAGTATAAAACAATGATTAAAGATGAATAACAGACAATAATCATTATTGTTACTATCATATTGTCATTGTTGACTTGACTGTTTATGATTGTCTTAAAATGACAGTCAAAGGGGTTCTAGTTTGTGGAACGCACATTATTTATTAATTATTATTATTTACTTTTTTCCCTTTTTACTTCTTTAATAGTTGTTTGGATTCATAAATTTGAATTTTTTTAATGAAAATGAAGTGATGGGTCACAGGAGAAGGGGTGGGCTATATAAGAGCATACTTCTTCCCACTCCTTTGAGCATATAAGAATATTGTAGATTTGTAAATATTTCTGTAATTATCTGTTTTAATTAATTTAAGAAAGAAAAAAACTCATCGAAAATAATATTAAAACGCAGAGTTTAGGGGAATAATACAAAAAGATTTCCAAGGCCCTAAACAACCCCAGTAGTTAATGGAAGGAATATGGGACATGTGTAAATCTACCCAGAGCAGACCTTCCTCACAAACTGAGCAACTTTGCTGGAAATAAAAAGTGAGAGAGAACACCAGAACACAGTGACCACTCTGATGGAGTTACAAGCTTCAGCGTGCGAGGAAAAGACTGAGCATACAACAACTGTTGCCCAGGTTCTTCACCGAGCTTTACTGGAGAGCAGTGGTGCAAAAAAACACTATGCAGGTTATGCAATGCATAGGGACGCTGCACTAAAGGGGGCGCCAAAACCGTCTCTAGAAAAAATGTTTTTCTAGCAGGCATTTTCTTTAACTGCATAAAATGACAATAACAGGGGAACAGCACTGATTAGCCCCCACCCCCCGCTCCCTCACCTCCCTCCTCCTATCGCTCTGCTCTCCCTTCACACACAGGTGGCTGTGAACACGCGCCCCTAAGAGAACGCACACAGGCACGTTTTTTTTTTGTTTTTGTTTCTTGGACTACCAGACTCGTGCACTTGACTTTGGAGCGGCAGAAAAAAAAAACTATCCGGGGCGCAAAACAGAAAAAGGAAAAGGGAGAAGGAAGTTGTTGGCAGGATGAAAAAAAGCCTTTCAGTGTGGTTGAAGGATAGCAGGTAAGTACCGTCAGTGTATTGAGCAGGACAGGAGGCTTGTAAATATTCAGGTTAGCTAAAGCTAGCTTAATAGGAATCGTCCCATATTTGGCTGTTAAAATAAATGTTGCCTCCCCTATAGACGTGATTTGTTTAATATTTTATGAATATTTGATACATGTCACACACACATCCACACACAAGTGTAAGAATGACCTAAATAAAACTCAGGAAATATTAACACAGGAAAGCTAAACTGTTGTGGTGGCAGTTCCCAGCTATGTTCCAATGCTCCAGTGCTGCAATTTATTCACTCGTACATTTATTATTATTGATTCTTTAATTAAAGATGAGTTGTACAAGTTTATGTGTGTATCAGACAAATTAGTCCTCAGTATCACTATAGCCCTTAAACTCAAAAAGGTTGGTAACCCATGTTACCAACCTTTTTGGCAGAGGGACACCTGAGTTTAAATGTCTTATTTAATATCACTACAGTGGTGTGTGTTGTGATGTATCTGGTAAGTCAGATCAGATGAAATGTCCAGTCAGTAACTGTTATCCAACAAGGAGATCATTTAAATTAAAGTTTCATTTCTATTGTGGTTTGACTGCTGTATTTTTAAACCTACTTAACACAAAATTAATGTCATTCAGCTGTGAGGATGGAGAGAAGGAAGAGAAGATGACAGAGGAAGAATCAGGACAGACTGGGGAAGGCAACAGGTTGGTCTAATGCAGGTGGAAGTGAGGGAACAGCTACTTAATCCCAAGCAATAACATGTAAACATTATTTTTAAAAACTGTATTAAGATCTGTAATTTTTACAACTAATATATAATGCTTTTTTGACCATATGACAGTGCAGAATGCCACAGACAAAGGGTGAAGGAGACAGACACGAGGTCAGTGATAGAGGAGACAAGTGATGACATCAGGTAGGAATAATTACATTAGGGAGGCAACAAAAACCTATACTGTATACCATGATGGTTTGAATTTCTGATGACCATCTTTCATTGTCTTCTTTCACGGAAAGTAACAGTTTAAATGTCATAAATGTTAAAACTCGTTCATGGACTCCAGGCTGTTAAGATTTCATATTTTCGCTGCATAAAATGTTGAGCACTGATTACCACTACTGTTATATATTTGTACTTTATTAACCTTCTTATTTGTTTATGATTGATATAATATGTAACATAAAAAAATTCTGTAATATTGCTACTGTATTTTCTAAGTGCATGACTAAGGGAGGAAAACTGTATGAGGCGTCAGGTAAAAAAAAAAGGGGGGGGGGGTGTTTATGTTTTCGCATCCACCTCAAAAATATGTAGTTGCGCCCCTGCTGGAGAGTGGCAGAATGCAGCTGCTGTTGAAGAAAACACATTTAATAATAATGTCTTTTCCTGTCATCTGCGTATGTTTCCCATTCACAGACGAAATTCGTCTCTGCATTTAACCCAACCACCTACCAGGTGGTGCAGTGAGCAGCCATAGAAAGCGCCCGGGGAGCTGGAGAATTAGATGTGCACTCATAGACACCCCAAGGTGTGTAGTGGCCGGGACGCGAACCCGCGTCCTTCGGGTCCCAAGTCAAAAGCCCTGCCACTAGACCATCTTAATCTGACTACTGTAGTCTCCTAAACATCTTAGAAAAACTTTAGTTGATACTTATACAAGGTTTACGTCTGAGTTTTCATGTTTTTCACTAGAAGATGAGCGGCCTTCTCTCTGGGCTGTGAGTGTTGAACAGAATCTGTGAAGGACTCTTCGAAATGTCTTGAGATATTCATGGAGGGTCTCAGTCTCCTGGTGCAAATCTTAGAGGCCTTGTCGCTTGAATTATGAACATGTTTTTTTTATTTTTTATTATGTCACATTCTTTTCACATAATAGTGAGTTTCTGTCCAGTTTCCTCCCACAGATCAAACCATGTAAATTAGGCTAGCTGAAAACTGGGGAGGGGCAGGGCCCCCATTAAACTTTCCTCTAGCTTCCATATTTTACAGTATTTTTCAAATAGCTGATGTATAAGCATAATTTAAAAAAAATTTTTTTTACAAAGGTGAAACACACAGAGGGCTGTGGTTGAGTCAGGAAGGGCATCCGGTGTGAAAACAGTTGTCAAGTCTTTGTACGTGATAGTTCTCTGTGGTGTCCCCTAAAGAAGGGAGCAGCCGAAAGAAGAAAAATGATCATTTAGTGTTATGCCACAAAATTACCCGTACAAATGGCTGCTTCTGGCTGTCACTTTGAAAACTTGGAAGGCGATATTGATAGCATCCTAAAGCGCTGGATATGCTACTCCAAAATGATTACAAGTATCTAATAAGCAACAATAAACAACATTGAACAACAATAAAAACAGGAAGGGCATCCAACGTAAAACATGCTGAATTTTTTATGCGACTGTGAAACCCCTGCAGAAGGAACACACAAAAAAAAACGTTCTTAATTACTCGAAAAAATATTAAAACTGGTAACATTTTAAAAATATACCCCCACCCCTTTTTAAAATACGTGTTCAAGCCATGAAAAAACTACATTATCTTGAAAAAGGCTAAAAAGCAAAAAGCAAATATTTTTCTGTTGAAATGCAACAAAATTTTAGAAACCTCAACAAAACAATAAAAAAAACAATTCAGGAGGCATTTCAGAGAATGCCACAATGTAAAGAAAAAAACATATTGAAACATGAAATTTTTTGTTTTACGCAATAAAAACCCAACAAATGAGAAAACAAGTAACAAAACAACTCAAACCAGCTTAATCAGACTTTTAATGGATGTAAGTGCGATGTATTAATGATGTGATCAACTTTCATATGAAATGAATCTGGGTTTATGGTTTTAGGAGGGACACGACGCTGCCTGTTTGTCTTTGACACAGCTGCCATCAGATAAAAATCTGTAGAGTTTCTGAGATAAAATTCTTCAGGACAGCAGGGATGTAAGGGCAACTTTTATTTCCACAGAGGAGTTTCCATATATGTCAGAAGAAAAGCAGTCAGGACCTCCGTGGGCGTCCACAGACAAAGAAGACAAGCGGCAGGGCGGGGGGGAGACACCGCAGTGAGAGGAGACACGGAAACAACCGTGTCAGGTCACATTGTGATTGAGAAATCCACCGGAGTTTGCCCGCTGAACAGAAACTGTCTTCATGTGCATCGTCTGAAGGAGCGCTGTGACTAATATTTGACTAATGTACGGGTGGAGACGTACACAAATGAGTCCTGCTCCTCCTCGCTCAGCGGAGGCAGCAGTGAGTCAGCAGGAGCCCAGGCAGAGATAACAGCCATGGTGACCTTTGGGTCCCTCTCTCCACAATGTCGGCCTTTCTCCCTCGCTCTCTTGTTCCCGCTCGTACCCTGCAGTTACCGTCTGACAAATCGGAAAGGGATTTGGTGACGACCTCCGAAATCTGTTTCCGATAAACTCACTCAGCGCCACAGAAAGAAAAACAGATTGATGATGACCATTTAATTGTCACCATTTTGGCCCCCGTTACTGAAAATGAGCACAAGCCAGAAAGGCTCACTGGGAAATGAACATCGTGGCGCTTGAGGAGACTTCTACCTTGAATTCCAAACACTGAAGACACAACGTGCTTTGTGTTGTCATCGGTGTATGTTTCTATACAATGATTACATTAGTTAACCTGAGATACACCCAGGTGGAGCTGTGGGCAACAATGTAAGTTGCCTGGAGAGCAGTTAGGAGTTGGGTGTCTTGCTCAGAGACTCCATGGCATGTGGGCATGGTGGGGAGTTGAACCTGCGACTTTCTGGTCCCAAGTCAGCTGCCCTGCCTCTCCACCATATAGACCCTCAACAAGGCTTACGGTACCTGGTACAGTATTCTGTCTCCCATCAGACACAAACCAGGCCCAACCCTGCTTAGCTTCCAAGACCAGACGAGATTGGGTGTGTTGAGTATGGCCGTAAATTATAGAAGACACTCGCTGTATTGCTCAGGATGAACTACTTTGTACATCATCTATGCACGGGGGGTGGATCCCGCTACTACTAGAGAGGTGCAGATGAAGCGATGAGAGGCAGCAAACAGCAAAACCATGGTGAAGCCTTCATGTAACAACACCAGCTCTGTGAGAACTGGGCCTTCCTGTTCTTTCTCTGGAACATGTTGAATGTTAACCTCATGTTGGAAAGGCTGGTTCATTTCCTTGGAGAGCACATGAACCCCCCCACTGCACAAACAAATCTCTTTGTGGCTTGTTTTCAAAACCCCTTGCTGCAGTAAAAAAATGTCCATCTTACTTTGTTGGAATGTTTCATGCAGGTTTGGCCACATAAAAAGTTTGTTTTCTAGGTAAAAAAAAACGTCATGTCATGGTTAATATGTGGGTTTTGTTACAACACTTTGTATGTTGTAGGATAAACTGTATTTTGGCCACAAATGACAATCCAATCTTTGCTACTTGCAATACTTTTTGAAAGTGGTCGTTTTTCTCTGTTTAGGGCAGGTGGGCAACATTTTTTTCCAAAGGGCGAAATCAAAATGTTTAAAGCAATCAAAGTGCCGCATAGAGAACTGAAACATTTTCTTTCAGAATCAGAATCAGTTTTATTGTCATTGCACAAAAGCACAATGAAATTACATTTCACTACAGCCCGTCCAAGAAAACATAAACAAACAGACAAGGGGAGACAGAGGTGTCTGAGGCCGTGGCCTCTTGAGACGCTGTCCATTTCTTTTAGATAACAAAAAGAGAAACACGAGGGGAATGGAGGTGTAAAAAAATTATATCTTGCACTGTGTCCTAGATGGGACACCGTATGAATGTTGCAAAAAAAAAGACCTCAGCACAGAAACAGCAACATACTAATGACATCATAATACATTTGTGCATCTATCCGCCAGCTCAGCTCTGATGCAGGTCCACAGGTGTCCTTGGGAAGGGAGTGGGAACAGAACTTCTTGTTCACATAACATCCAGGAGAGTTTGAGATAAATGGCCAATTCAAGGCCAACACGGAGGAGCCAGATTCAGATAACAACAGTTATTTGGGTCAAGCCGACTCTGCTTGATTTCTGTCTGCCTTATAGTTCTACTGGTACATCGCAATGGCAACTCCAAACAGCCACATTTTGTGGTCAACACCACCGGGCCGAGCTTGTAGCTTCTCCAAGGTCGATTATCTATATAACTGACAATCTAGAATATGGTACCTTTTTCAGGCTTTATCTTGTGGTAGCATAGTTAGCGTGCTTTATAAAATCATATTTTTAACATTCTTTAAAGACCGTGTAAAGTGAATTTCAATATTTTCTTAAATAAACATTATAAATGTCATAATTGTAATGTTGTAAATGAGTAAAAAGTCTCAAAATTGTAGCTCAATTAATTTTGGAGTTATAGATGAAACTGTGTATAAAGATATGTCTTTTTCAGGATTTTTTAGGCGTGGTTTAAACGGGACCGCGTTTCGTCACGCGGTCCTCATTAGTATAGCCCCACCCCCTGCAGCTCCAGCCGTATCGGTCTTTTGCACGTGACGTCACGGCTCGTGTCTTTTTGCACTTCCGGTCGTCATGTTGGGTGGATACCGGTTCATTTAAACAGAGGAAGTCCATGTTAAACACAGTGCGATACAGAACAATAACATCAGCAAAATGCAAACTAAATATAAAAATGAGCAGAAGCCTTATAGAGAGAAACTCAACCTTGAAGCCAGAGAACGTTACATGGTGAAGTTAGCTTCAATTAACAACATTGATCCTTACGAGGTAGCAGCTAAGGCATGGACTTCCTCTGTTTAAATGAACCGGTCTCCACCCAATATGGCGACCGGGAGTGCAAAATGTCACGTGTCTGCAAAAGACCGATAAATTCGCCTCGGTGGAGCCGTTCACTCGCGAATCGCAGATAGCATCAGATAGCAATAGCATAGATATTTTGTTCATTGTTAGCTAGCTAATCAATTATGCCTCGTTCGTGCATCTTCCCTGGATGTCGCAATGGTCAGGGCACCCGTACAAATCATAACATGTTTTTATACCGCGTGGTTTTATACCGAGTATCTGTAGTGCCTGGATAGGTCAATGGATAAAGCGCTTGCCTTCCGTCCCAAACTCCACGGGTTCAATTCCCGCATGGTACAACTCTTTTTTTTTTTTTTCATTCCAGATTAAAAACACACAAGAAAACTATTTACAAAAACAGCGTAACTCTTGGAAAAAGTAGCTGCTGTTACAGAATTCAGATAAAAACAGAGCAGGTTTACTGGCTCTGCTGTCTGCCTCTCCACTGTGGGAGCAGGACACGAGCGCAGCTGCGCTGAAACCACGCCCACGCACTGACACGCCCCCAGCGTTCCAGGGCAAGGCAAAATCATGTTTTTTCATGATTTTTGAGACTTAATTTTATAAGGTAAACAATGTTTTTAATCAGTCAGATTTATATGGGTGATTAATAACACATATTTATGCCATGTGACAAACTAAAAACACACATTTAATTTCACTTTACACGGTCTTTAAGAATATAAGACATCTTCTGTAAACTGGCTCTTGTGACATTACATGGTAGCTTAACATGTTATATATGTTAGCGGAAATATGCACAACAAACTTATGCTTTTGTGTTTCTAAGTCTTTAAGGTTCAGTCTAATTCACAATCATTAAAATAAAATAAAAATAAATTCTTAGTTTTGCATAAGATGTTTAATTTAAATTTCCTTAAGTCCTGTAGATAAATCACCCTTTTTTTTTTATCGATCCATTAAAAATACTGTAATACCGTAGTTGTTTTCTTTTGAACTAAGGACATTGGGGGCCTGATGGGAGATTGTCCAAGGGCCACTTTTGACCCTCGGGCCTTAAGTTGTCCAAGTCTGGTTTAGGATGTCATCCACACGAGTTCAGATTCTGTGAATACTGTAAACAAAAGTTTTTCATTATTTTATCTTTGCGTCCTTACACAAATACAGTTTTAGGAAATTGTAAACCATTCATTTTTTTTACGAGTTCCTGGGTTAAAAACAAAAACAACTCACCAATGTCTTTACACGTAGCGGGCCAAAAACATAACTTTGAGAAAACAACGGATGTTAAAGCCCCACCCCTCATGTGGCCCACTAACAGAGAACTTCCTCACCTTTTATCATGTTTATGTTTCACATCCAGAGTCCAAACCTTTTGTGACCGTTCCACACCTTGTTTCCTGTTTTTGGTGTATTTCCATGGCAGCACCGCAGCGTCACATAGAGGCTGGGTTACAACAGCGCTTTCTGTGGTTTTTGGTGTTTCCGTGTGGATGAAGATTTTTTTAGAAACTTTGCTGGTTTTACAAGGATGTTTTTAGATTTTAAACTATTTTCTTAGTTCACACAAATCTAAAAAAGCCAAGAATTGTCTCTGCTGTTAATAATTTTGGATGTGGTTTTCTCAAAATTACCAGTTAATAATCCCGTTATGTTGTAACCGAAGCAAATTCAGTCTTATCTCTAATTAAGTTATGACATTTTCAGATGATGGTTGATGCTCTTTGGTGTGATATTTTTATCCTAAATCATTTTACAGCCAAGTAACCTTTTAGCTTAACTGTGAGTGTAAAATCATTTCTAGTTATTGTGAGAAAAATGCTTTCACAAGTTTAGTCTAGGTTTAAAAGAATATATGTATGTCAACTTGTTATCTCAATAACTGAATAATCATTTGTTGTCTTTAGATAAATTACTTTAAACAACTTTATAGCGTGTTACTTTGAGATAATGTCATGACAAACTTCTGATCATGTACTTTTTTGGCTTCTAACAAATGCTGAAATAATCAAACTGGTGAGAAGATCTTTAACAACATAAAAACGCAACAAAAGGAACAACCTTAGCTTGGCTTTAGATTCTGCCCAAACAATTGCAATTTATTTACAATTTACACTTTTTTATTCTTAATTTTAGCACATAATAATAATAATAATAATAAACTTTATTTGTATAGCACCTTCCTACAATGCCTTGCATTGACCAAGGTGCTTAACAGGATAAAAAGATGAATAAACTGGAACAATAAATCAATGAAAATAGAATAAGAAACAACAGCAATAAAAGAAGGCAATGGAAATAAAAATGCTACATACTAAAATACCAAAAGTAATAAAAGTTACACACTGAAAGCTTTTTTGAACAAGTGGGTCTTCAGTCTGGTTTTGAACAGAGTCAGATCAGAGGTGGCACGCAGCTCAAGGGGGAGACTGTTCCAGGCTTTTGGGCCGGCAACAGAAAATGACCGGTCTCCCCATTGTTTGTACCTTGAGCGAGGCACCTCCAGCAGGTGTTGACTGGCAGATCGTAAATCTCTGCCGGGCTGATGGGCTTTCAAAAGTTCTGAGATGTACAGAGGAGCAAGTCCATTCAGAGCTTTGAAAACAAACAGGAGCAGCTTGAACTGTATCCTGAACTGAACCGGGAGCCAGTGTAGAGAGGACAGGACAGGAGTGATGTGTTCATATTTTCGTGTGTTGGTCAAAAAGCGCGCGGCAGAGTTCTGTACAAGCTGTAAACGGGAGATGGAGGATTGATTAATACCAACATACAAAGCATTACAATAGTCAAGTCTGGAGGTCACAAAGGCATGGATGGCCTTCTCCAGATCACCACGGCTGAGAAATGA
>JBBPBX010065907.1:0-12576 GCA_038048925.1 Garcialebias charrua | reverse complement strand
AACCGTTTACAAAGTCTGTTTGCCTCATTCAGTTATATGTGCACGTTTGAGGTTTTCCCACCTCAAAGCTCATTTAAACTCAGCAATAAGTTGAAACCCGGAGTGAACATATATATGATCATATTTCAATGTTATTGTTTTCATAGCGAGACCAAAATCTTACCTGTACTTTTTCCGCCTGATTAAAGACACCTGGAGGTAATTCAAACCGAGAAGTTTTGCCAACTTCAGTCGCGTTTTATCGCGAATAATTTTACTTTTATAAAATAATAACTGCGCTGGTTTAAACAGCAACGTTTCCATTCCAATTCGCTAAATGTTAACATGTCAAATTAGCTGTTTAAATTACGAAATGGCGACAAAATGACCCAAGTTCAAGTTGCGAACTGCGAAGTAAAAAAGTTGTTTGCACTTCCGGTTTGATGCCTTCACAGAGCCTCGGAAATCTGACAACTTCCTGAAAGGTTAACGATCTTGAATCAACACATCAGTTTGATCACAACGCCACAGACATTAATAATGTTGAGCCGATAATAAAACTTTTAAACAAAGTTAATAAAAAAGTGCATTAAATGTACTTTGGTAACAACTGTTTTTAAATGTGCTTTATAAATATTATAAATCAAATGTCAAATGTCAATGCTAGAAACCTTTAGTTTATTTTAGTTATACTTTTTATACTCTTTTTTTATACCACTATGCAAAAAAAAAAAAAAAAAAAAAAAAAACTCAGGACAGTGTTAGTTTTACTATTTTTATGCTTATGTCTATTATTATATGTTTCAGTGTTTCAATGTTTAGATGTTTACTGTTGCACCGAGGGACTGAGAGAAACGCAATTTCGGTCCTGTGTATGTCCTGCACTGTACATATTGCAGATCTGACAATAAAGTTGACTTTGACTTTTGACTTGATATATATTTAAAAAAGGTAGTCAGGTATAAAGATCTTTTGAGTTTTCATTAAATATAATTGTTAAATAAGTTTTGTATTGATACATTTTTGCAAAGCCGTTTTTTAAGAATAACACTACTCAGTTTGGTGAATGATTCATATCACACCTTTTTGGTAACTATTAGTGCTTACTGTATTTTTAGCTCAAACCATAGATCTACTGTTTATCTTTACAATTTATACTTTTTGTTGGATATAACTGGCCCCATGTACCTCAAAGTTTTATTTATTTGTTATATGTGTACATGTGGTGGATTTTTTTTTGTGTACACAGGGTCAAATCCAACAAAAGCAAAACATGCAAAATAAAAATAGTAATACACCTGTACAGCACCTGTGTTCCACCAAATGTACCACACGAGATGCAAATGACAAAGAAATAAAAAACACTGTTAAGTCATAAATAAATATGAAGCATCTTATTAATCGTGACATTTCCAAATACTGTATAAGAATCGAGCCATGCTGACAAGTTAACACTTTTATTGTTTAAATAAAAATGGTTACAACAATTACTACCAACTTGCAGTACAAAATAACGTTATTTGGGGACATTGTTTTACAACTTTCCAGTTTAGTTGAAATACCGTACATAAACTTGTTTACTCTTTCTGCCATATAACATACCAATGTAGTAATATTAAGAGAAAGAAAAAAAAAAAAGGAGGAAAACTACAAAATACTGTACTCGATTCATCTACAAGCAAATCTACATTTTTACTTTGACAGTGGTGGAATTAAAATACATTAGGATTTTTGCAGTACGCTGACCGACAGTAGAAAACTTTCACCTGCGATGTGGAAGAGACAATTTAAACAAAGAAAAGTTGGTAATTACAAGATAGTTCAAAGCAAAACATCATTTCTGACTCAGCAATGAAGACTGATAAGTCTGTGCATCTTTCAGTGCTCTTTGTGGTCCCCATCTTCCTCCAGCTTCCTGATTTCTAACTTCAGGTGGTTGATGTTTTCTCTACTGGCTTTAAGTTTGTCTTTCAGTTCTGTAATCTCCTGGCTCGTCCTCTTCTTTGCTGCTTCCAGTTTTTCCTTCGTCCTCTGCTCCAGCTCACTGACTGCCGACACAATAAAACAACCTCAAAGCACGCAGACCAAACTTTAGATTCTTTCAATGCTGCTGAGCACGGAAATAATCCAAACCAGTGGATTCATATGAATTACATTTACATTATGTATTGTGAGCAAAACACCAATATAAGAGGGCAGCGGTACTTTTTAACACATTGGTACATACACTCTGTCTCATGCTTGTACGCTCCGAGAGTGAGTTGTCTTGATGTGGTTAGTAGCTGCTGCATCATAGCTGTAGGATCCTGAAATATCTGAAAATTAAACAAACATAAAACCCTAAGGAATAATGCTTTTACATTACAGATTATGAATAAAAGTTTATCAAAACAGAGGTTACTGAGATAAACTAATTTCCACAGTATTCAGGAAAAAAACATGCACAAAGCATAACTGTAATAAGACAAAAGATTATGAAAGAGCCTGTACCATTTCATCATAAAACTCAGAGACGACTGTTTTCTTGGGCATAGCACTGGAATCTGACTGGAAAAGCTTCAAGAGATGGTACAAAGTCACCTGAGACACACAAACAAGCCCAAATAAAAAAAGTTATCTAGTTAACAACTTATTACAAGGTGTAACGTATTCAGTAGTGAAGCTCAAATCAGCTACAGTACTTCTGTTTTAACCAATCCACAAGATGAATAAACTCTGGCAGACTGAAGCGTGGTGCCTACTTGTGGCAGAACTTACAGGCCTCTCATTAGGATCAATGAAAAAGATCTTGACAATGATCTCAAACTCTCCCCAGCCCGTCTCTGTAATTTCATACGGAGGTTTTGTTACCACTAGAAATGAGAGAGAAATAAAATAAGTGGACAAACGGATATTTCATTGTTTTTGAAGAAAACACTTATTACCCACAAATGTCACATTATTTGATAATAATACTAAACAATAAGCTACATCTGTCACGCCTAATGTTTACTGCTGCTGCACTATGGCTGCATCATGCATGTCACCAATGTACCACCATCATTCAGTTCATCTACTCTGTAACACAACTTGTGTAGTTAATTACGTGCAACATGTATCATGTTAATTTAAGCTTATTATATTACCTGCAAAATACTTATTTACACCAATTCATCCTACTTACACCGTTATACTCGTTTACAATATTTACTTTTGACATTGTAAATAATTTTTTTTGGCACTTTGTCCCTTTATTGCATGCTTTATTTATTTTCAAGAGTTGATTCGGTTTATCTCATACGACATTTCATTACATTGTTGACTTGGGTTAACCTGCATAATGCCAAACAACAAAACACGTGCTGCTTTTAAACACCATTATGTTTCCTCACCTCTCAGTGGGTTCACGTAACTCTCATGCAACTTGAACTGGATCTTCTTCACATAGGCAGACATGTCCTGGGAGAACAATCGTTGTTTTCATAAAACAGAAAATGACCACTGAATGAACTAAACATGTTTCACTGCTCGTCTTACCTCATTTCTGTACGGCTTCACATACACAGACCACTGATGTGTGTGACCATCTTCCTCTCTTTTCTTCCCAAAGTAACGAGCAACATTCCCAAACACAATAGGTTTCACTATAGTCACTCCCTGCAGTAAAACAGCGCGTTAAAGTGAAGGAATGACCACAAATGAGGGAGAATTCATATTCAGCTCATTGTCAAAAGTAGGAATAATCGTTACAAAAAGACGTGAAGTGGAAATTTCAGTTAAGCCACTCAAACATTTTAAACGTAACGTTTTACCTTAACGCGCCCCCCGGAATCTGGACCAAATTCAGTCATGTTTTTGAACATAATACAGAGCTGACACTATTTCAATTTAATTCTGACGCACTCTCCATTTATTTATACTTGCTCCGTGTGTTTCCATCTCTACTGCCATTTTAAATGCACCTTGTGGACTGTTTTAGTTGCGCACCGGAAGTGCAGCTTGTTTAACCGTGCGATGCGGAACTGAAAACCAGAGCACAAGAGTTCCGGCCAAACAAGGAAAAATTCTTAAAACTTTGTGTCTCGAGTATCTGAATATTGTTTTAGGTAAGTATCAACATGGCGCAAGACACATTGTTCTGAGACTCCACTATAGCGTTTTTATTTGAAATATTTTATAAAGGTATTTTTAATCGTTTTTAGTCCACGTTTTATTCTCTCTGTTTTATACTGTAGCACTTTACGAGATTGCAAAATGTGAAGTGCAGTACAAATTGAATACATTATTATTATAAAACGAGTGGGCATTAGTACACAACGTGTTCACTTTATGGACTTAAATACATATATTTGAAAGTGTTGTTCAAAGCATTGGGCATCAGCTACTTGCTGCTTTCTATTAGAAAGTTTTAATTTGTTATTAGGCAAAACATGAGCCAGATGTTTTATTTTTAACTTCTTTTAGCTTTTCCCTCTTTGGGTGTTGCTACAGTGAGTCATCATCCATCTCACTCAGTCCTCTCAAGCGTGCCTATATATCCTATGTTTTTCCTGGCAGCTGCATTTCTAACATCCACCGTCCTTCCTCTGGACATGTCATCTAACTTTATCTCCCATTTGTTCAACCTGTTATGACCTCATTGCTAATCGTATTAATCTTTGCCATTCCTAAGAACCTCAACATCTTCATTACTACCACTTCCCATTCTTTCTCATGTCTTCTTAATGCCACTGTCTCCTGGGTGCTTCTAAAAAAATTATCATATTGTGATAAAGGTAATTATTTTCCATAATGTAATGATAAAAATGAAACTTTCATATATTTTAGATTCATTGCACACCAACGAAAATATTTCAGGTCTTTTGTTTTAATACTGATGATTTTGGCATACATGAAAACCCAAAATTCCTATCTAAAAAAACAGCATATTTTATCCGACCAATGAAAGAAAAGTGTTTTTAATACAAAAAAAGTAAACCTTCAAATAATTATGTTCAGTTATGCACTCAATACTTGGTCGGGAATCCTTTTGCAGAAATGGCTGCTTTAATGCGGCGTGGCATGGAGGCAATCAGCCTGTGGCACTGCTGAGGTGTTATGGAGGCCCAGGATGCTTCGATAGCAGCTCATCCAGTGTTGGGTCTTGCGTCTCTCAACTTTCTCTTCACAATATCCCACAGATTCTCTATGGGGTTCAGGTCAGGAGAGTTGGCAGGCCAATTGAGCACAGTAATACCATGGTCAGTAAACCATTTACCAGTGGTTTTGGCACTGAGCAGGTGCCAGGTCGTGCTGAAAAATGAAATCTTCATCTCCATAAAGCTTTTCAGCAGATGGAAGCATGAAGTGCTCCAAAATCTCCTGATAGCTGCATTGACCCTGCCCTTGATAAAACACAGTGGACCAACACCAGCAGCTGACATGGCACCCCAGACCATCACTGACTGTGGGTACTTGACACTGGACTTCTGGCATTTCCTTCTCCCCAGTCTTCCTCCAGACTCTGGCACCTTGATTTCCGAATGACATGCAAACTTTGCTTTCATCCGAAAAAATTACTTTGGACCACTGAGCAACAGTCCAGTGCTGCTTCTCTGTAGCCCAGGTCAGGCGCTTCTGGTTCAAAAGTGGCTTGACCTGTAAATGCGGCACCTGTAGCCCATTTCCTGCACACGGTGGCTCTGGAATTGGCCCTTCTTCACAATCTTCCTTAGGGTCCGGTGGGTCACCTATTCTCGTTGTGTTTTCTGCCACACTTTTCCCTTCCCACTGAGGTGCCTTGATACAGCCCTCTGGGAACAGCCTATTCATTCAGAAATTTCTTTGTGTCTTACCCTCTTGCTTGAGGGTGTCAACGATGGACTGCTGGACAAAAAAATGATGTCAGTCTCAAAGAAAAGAAAAAAAGATTTAAAATCAGCAGCTTGTTTTATGAGGCTGTAGACTAGAGATCTGAAACATTTACATATGAAAGTCATTTAATCATTCCATACTACATTTAATATGAATAAAGTCTCAAAATGAACCTGACCCCTAAAATTACAGTACCGGTAATATAAAATGGTTTAGGCTCGTCTATCCAAGTATCTATATATAACAATTCATTTGCATTTCAACAGTTGTTTCCTCTTTTTTCAGCTGACTGAAAAATAAACTAGTTTTTAAAAAAAAAACGTTTTAATTTTTCCTGTTTGTGAAAAATGAGTAAAGTAGCTTAGCTTAAGAATTTAGTTGCACCCACATCTTTAAAATATGGGGTTGTGTATTTATTACTCAAGTTGTCCAAAAAGCTAACATATTTTTAAGTGTCTCAAGTGAACTGTTTAGGTTTTATTTGAGACTGTTATTTTTGTTTTTCCTCTGTGAATGAAGTAATGTACAGTTGCAGCTAAAAATTAGAATATTGTGAAAGTTATTTTTGTCAATCACTTCAGAAACTGAAACTCATAGATGCATTAGAGAGTGAACTATTTCAAGACTTTATTTCTTATAATTTTGATGATTATTGTTTACAGATAATGAAAAACTTAAAATTCAGTGTCTCAGAAATCAACTTTTTCACGATATTCTAATTTTCTGTATTTATTAGTCTAACAAACTTCCTAATGCCTTAAAAATGTTAATTTCACAACTGCTGAAAACGGCTGTCTGCTTTTTGTTTTTCATGCATCTCAACCTCAATGTAATGTCAGTGTGCAGGAAACATGAGCAACCTGACATATCAAAAATTAAACACACAATACTGTTCATTTTATAGCATTTAATAATAATATATTGATCAGATTGTCTATCTAATAAAGCTAATAATTCTATTATAGTTTAAAAAAGTGAGCAAAATCAAATATGTTTTAGTAGTAATATTAAAGTGTTAATATATGCAAACCTTTGGGTGCCAGTTCATCTCAGCATCAGCTGGTTTTACCCTGCAGATTATAATTTCAATGGCTTGGCCCGGCAAAGACTGAAACTGTTCCGGGAGCTGAAGAATCTGATGAGATTTAACTTCAACCTCTTTTCCAACATCGATGAAGATCACAGGAACAGAAAAAAACAGACTGTCACCATAATCTGGGATCGAGAGGATCTTCACCCTGCACACAAGAGATCAGACATTCTTTAAAGCTGCACTCTGCAGTTTTTGTAGCGCGCAGCACTTAGAAATATTTTCAACAGGGAAAAGCATTCTGCTCCCTCCCCCTCAGAGCCATATATGGCTCCGTTCCCCTGTGCTCTGCTGAACTTGAGATCAGCTCCGCCTCCACTGCATTTCCTCTCGGAGCCGCTGCATATTCTGTGTTTATATGTTAATAAAACGTTCTAAAAAATAAAATAAAACCATGGAGCGCTGGTCCAGCAAAACAAAAACACCCTGAAATCTGCAGAGCCTCTTGCAGCCAAGTTGGACATGATTTTAATTCGCTCGTGACAAATCCATTTCCTCATTTCTGTCAGTGAAGGAAGAAGCGATCACTTGACTTTTGGCAAAAAAACAAAAGAAAAGTCCAGCTCAGGGATGAAGAAGGGGAATTTAATACATTTGTGTCACATACAAAACAGTTTTGCATCCCTTTGCAATTCTTTGAATGAGAACGTGCCACGGCCGCTGCGGGCTGGCAGGGGGGGTTAGGAGCGTGAGAAGTTAGAAGCTCTGTTTTTATTGGCTGGTTAACCGCGGGGCGCTTTGGCTTTTATAAATGCTTTTATTACCACCGGGAGACGCCAGAGGACTATAGTTTTTTTCAGAGATTACATGTCTAACATCAGTCTATCAGGAGATAGTGGCAGAGTGAAGAAATATGTTTAAAAAATAAGTTACATACTTTAGCTTTAAGGTACACAGACGGGTCAATTTCTTTTTTATTAAAAATATGCATTTTAATGGACATTTCATGAGATCAATGTCAATTACTGTATCAGAAACCTTTGAAAGTTTAAATGTTAATAAAATAAAAACAAAATGCTGATATTAGCCATATACAAGTACTCCCCGACTTACGACGTCATCGACATACGAGGTACCGGACTTACAAGCTGACTAACGAACAGTAAAGTTGTACAGAACATACAGCACTGGTATGTGTTTTTAGATGAAAGTGTGTTAGCTAACCGTTTGTAAACAAAGTTCTGAGCATGTTTATGAACCAGTATGTATGTTTGTGTTGAAAAATGGGTGTTCGTAGTAGCGCTAGCATACATTTTCCGACTTACGACCGAAAATCCGGACTTACGAGCGACACGTGTTTCGGGTTCCGACATACGAATTTTCATCTTACGAGCACCTCGTACGAACGGAACTCGCTCGTAAGTCGGGGACCACCTGTATTATGATTAATACACACCCTTCTAAAAGTATTGGAACAGTGTGGTCAACTCCTTTCCTTTTGCTGTAAACTGAAATATACATTTGGTTTACCATTTCAGCTTCCATGTCCAGATGTTTACATCTGGATCAGACACACAAGATAAAAGTATTTGTAACAGAAAACCTTTCAGATGAGCAGAAGTATGGATTAGCAGATGGATTTAAAACAGATCAAAGTGAATAAAACATAATAAGACCTAGGTGCAAACATTTTGCATACAGTATTCTCTAAAGGCCTGTGACCCATCAACACTTCCAAACTTCAACAATCTTTTCTGAAATGTTGGTCCAAAATCCAACAAAGTCAAGTCCTCTGGACGGTTTCTTTGTGTTGAAACTTTTCGTCTTTCATCCAAAGGACTTCATCAGTCCGAGGAGCCACAACAAACTCAGTCCCACAAGCAGCACACTCACACAGTGGGCCAGTCAGTTTGCTGATAAGATGGTTTCTGGAGTCCGCCCTCTCCCCTGTTGACTCCTCTGATGCCGGTTACCCACCGGACCCGTGTCGGGCGGCTGAAGCGGACGGTTTACATTGAAAGTCTATGTGGAGATGCGTCGAAGCGCGGCGAACCGTGAAGCGGCGCGTTTTGAGTATTTGAAGCGGCGCGCCGGCACGCGGCAGTTCATTTCCACGCACGCGCGCGTCCAAAACAACCTACGCGTTGAGCAGTGTCGAGCCGCCAAAGTCTCAAAAGTTGATGTTTTTGCGGCTCGACGTTGCTCGACGCGTCCAGCAACCAATCGGGAGAGCCTCTGCTATGTGATGATGCAACAACAACGAGACTTTTTTTGGACTTTTTAAACTTACCTCATCAGCCTCCATGAATTGGAACCAGACTCCGGTAAGAATCTTGGCATTTTAAACAGTTGCTGCTGTCCGCTCAGCGTACGATCACCCCAAACATAAAAAAAACATTTTAATCTCAACAAAGACTGTCTGAACTGCAGTTCGGCTCATAGAAAACCCACTCCAGTAGGAGCGGGGGTCACGTGCTGCTGATTTTATCTGCCAGCAGCATGAAAACACAACAACTGATGACCCTCTGCCTCCCCCTAGTGCGCGTCATCAGACGCGTCCCAGTGGGTGCCCGGCATCAGTGACAACAAGCGGCCAAAAGGGGGCAGCAGGAGCGTTCTGACAATTTAGGTGGGGACCCGGCATGAGGCAACCATGGCCAAAGTGGTTCAAAACATCAAAGTTCATGCTCAATAATCCAGGCAAAACATCCAACAAGGTTAAGGCAGGTCCTCTGGACAGCTTCTTTTTGTTGAACCGTTACGTCTTTTATCCAAAAAACTTCATCAGAAGTCTGATGAAGTTTCAACAGACTCCAGAAACCATCTGAGCACCAACAAACTGGTTGACCCAGTGTGTAAAGTGATATTTACAAGACTGAGTTTGGTGTGGCTCCTCGGACTGATGACGTCTTTTGAAAAACATTCATATAATAATTGAAAATCCATTTAAGTAAAAAAAACAAAATGAAAAGCAACAATGTTGCAACCTAGTGCAACACTATGAACAGATGAAAACCTAGCATCATGATCATTTCTGTGCCGGGATGAAAAGTATTTAATATTTTTCTACGTGATGAGTTTGAAGGTCAGACCTGTGGAAGACCTCGTCCTCTTGCACAGCATATAAACCTCCTTCCAGCAGCTCCTTTGCTCCCGGCTTCTTGTCAGCATAATAAGAAGTCATCTCAGAGGCCATCACGTCAAAACGTCTGTCGTCCTTCCTGACCATCCGTCCACAAAACACCGAGGCTGACTTCATGTAAAGAGGCACAACCTAACACAAACAGATTTTAAAAAGTGACCAACTGTTTATGTAAGTATCTTCCAGATTGACAAAGATTTATTTTACAATTAAAGTGTAACAGCACAAACAAACAAACAAAAAAAAAATCTAGATTGTAAGGCGATGTAGAAAAATAAAAACAGGAACATGTCTGCGTTGGTTCTTGCCAGGAACTTAACAGATGTTTGACATCACTTAGAGAAGTCAAGGTCGAGAGCTTCAGATCTTTTTGTAAGATGTTCCAGGAAACAGGAGCAGAGTAGGAGAAGGCCCTTTTGTCTAGTTCAGTTCTCACTGAGGGAACACTGCAGGTAATAATGTCCTGTAGCTGCACTCACACAGAGACATGTAGGAGGAGATGTATGAAGGCAGCAGACCAAGTGATTTAAAGATGAAAATGTACCAGTGGAAGAGTCTACGTGAAGTTAATGATGTCCAGTTAACCAGTGAATACTGGGTGCAGTGGTGGGTATGGTAGTTACAGCCAGTTATGAATCTTAGTGCACCATGATAGACAGCATCCAACATCTGCAGGGTTGTGGACGGTAATCTTGAGGCTCAATGAGACTAACCTGAATAAATAAAGGTTGAAGTGAAAAAAACCTTTATGTAAAGATAGGCTTAGACTGCTGGATGACAAACTGACCACATTTCTTCACTATGCTACTGTCTTTACTTACTCAGCTCAACCAGTTTATTATTTGTAACCGATTCTATCGTTAACGTGTTTTTACGTCTTTCTTCCATAGGAGGTAGCCCTGCACCTACATCTGGACCTGTGTTCATTTGTCTCTGTTCTGTCCTCTCAAACTCAGCCAGTCAAAGCAGACGGTCGCTCGTCCTCAGCCTGGTTCTGCTGGAGGTTTCTTCCTGTTAAAAGGGAGTTTTTCCTTTCCACTGTGGCCATTATGCTTGCTCAGGATGGGAGACTGTGACAGAGTGAAGATTCAGCAAGTCTGCTGGCTTTTGGGATGCACAATATAATCGGCATGTATCAGCTGTTATTAGCATTAGGGATGTCCCGATCTGGTTTTTCTGAGCCTGAGTCCTTTAATTTGAGTATTGGCCGATATTGAGTCCCGATCCGATACTTCTAAAATATATTTTTAGGGGCATTTTTTCTTTCCTCTTTAAAGTCTCTTGCAGCGTGAGCTGGCTCGTCTTTGGCTGGGTTGTCTGGTTAAACTCTGTGTATTGTGTCGGGTGTTTGTTTTTGAGGTGCCTTATCAGGTTTGTTGTGTTAAATGCAGCCTTTTCCTAAGTTACCTCCTCTTGAAATACGAACTTTACATATCTCACAGTTTGCAAACGCAATATCTTTGTCATCCACTTTAAAATATCTCCACACGACAAACATCACTGCCTCCACTTCAAGCTAATGCCGCGTTCTGCTTCCTTTTTACAGCAGGCACTGCTGCAAAAATATTGTGCTGTGGTGGACCACTAGGGGGCTCTACTCACACCCAGTGGACCGAAGGCATTACAGGATGTTTTATTGTGAAAGGTCCAGAGGACCGGATGCTGTATTGGATATATAAGGCGGTGTTGGGTGCTTCCCGCCAGTTTAGTAGGAGTTGATTAAAAGTGAAGTTCTGCAGCCTGTCTCCTGTGTCGTCTCTTCACCACCTCCTACACTGGTGACCCTCGTGAACTGAATATGTCGACATCTGACGCTTCAGCCAGCTCTCTACTGCTGTCCACGGCTGTGGAACCTACACAGGCGGCCCCGCTCGCTTTTTCGGTGGCCGTTAAAATCCCGGACTTCTGGCTGCACGCGCCTCAGTCGTGGTTCGCCCACATCGAATCACAGTTTGCTCTTCGCGGGATTTCTGTTGACGACACCAAATACCACCATGTGGTTGCTTCGCTGGATCCGCTGACAACCCAGCGGGTAATGAGCCTGCTACAAAACCCTCCTGCACAAGGAAAGTACGACGCCCTCAAGAAGCTTCTTCTGCGGCGCTACACACTCTCAGAGGCGGAGCGCGCTGAGAAACTATTTTCCTTCTCCGGTTTGGGAGACGGCACAGCTCTCGAGCTCGTGGAGAGCATGTTGTCCTTGCGGGGATCAGACGACTGCGAGTTCCTCTTCCGCCACCTCGTCCTCCGCCAGCTTCCAGCTCCTGTGCGAACCGCCCTGGCCAACTCCCCGTTTCTGCAGGAGAAGGATTACCGCTCGCTGGCCGAAGAAGCCGACCGCATCATTCTAACCGCGAGGACCTTCGCGGTACAGGCGGTGGTCCCTGGATCTCCAGCAGCGCCCGAGTTTCAAGCAACGCACACAGCGCCGGACGAGCCAGCGGTGGTAGCAGGAGTCGCTAGCCGCAGGCGGGCAGGTCCCGCTCTTTGTTTCTACCACGCGCGTTTTGGCGCCAAAGCACGACGGTGCGTCCCGCCGTGCAGCTTCAAGCCGCAGGGAAACGAGACCGCCAGCAGCCGCTAGCAGTCGCGG
>JBBPBX010065906.1:0-15337 GCA_038048925.1 Garcialebias charrua | reverse complement strand
GAAGCAGAGCACTACGTCTGTATTGTATTGGCTATTGACTAGGGGTGTAACGAGATCTCGTTGTACGAAATCTCGCAATATTAAACTCCCGCGATATCTCTCGTTGAGAGGTAACGCTGTCTCGCTAATGCTAGCAGAGCCCCTAGTAAGTCAAGCGTCACGGACAGCGTGGCTTCGCCGGATGAAGTTGCTATAGAAGACGCTCCAACTACTTTTAAATCATTTGTTTGGCAGCATTTTGGATTTCTAATAGAAACGATAAATGGCGAAAGAGCAACAAACAAGACACGGACAATCACGGGTTGGAACGGGCTCAGTCCGTAGATGCGGAAAAATGTCAAGCTTTATGCCGTAGCTCCATTTTTAAAAAGAGGGCGGGTCATGGATTTACTTTACCCAGGAGCGGTGGCCGTATCCTGGGTAGATGGGAGCGTGCCCAGAAGCAGAGCCCCATGCTGTGTAGTGATGCTCCAGTTCTTTGGTGAAGGTGAGGGTGTTTTTTTACTCAATCAGTAAAATGAAGACATCAGTTGAGTTTGTAATACATGTTAAAACAGAATAAAAGCCTTTTTGCGGCATAAAACCGATCTTTGAAGTTTTCTTGAACTAATATTAAAATCTCGTCTCGTTCTCGCAAACTCTGTAAATTGTCTCGTCTCGTCTCGAGAGTTTTATGTATCGTTACACCCCTACTATTGACGCTGGTGCGGGGTAGAGAGATGGTGGTGCGCTACATTTGCATTGCATGCAGTACATACAATTCAATCTCTGCACCATGTCTGGGAGTGGCAGAGTAGAGTGGGGGTGGGGGATTTGGTAGGTGGGGCGCTCGGTTCTGTGGGGCGGGATGCCCTCCTTGGATAATGGTAGGGGAAACACTGGAACTCCGCTTTATAAGATTTGAACTATCCCTTGAAACAATGCATTTCTGTTGTTTATATTTGTAGTGATAGTAGGGGTTGATGAAAGCTGCTAATCATTTCCCCAGAAAGTCTTCAACTGAACTTCTAAGATGAATAAACATCAAATCTGTGTTTACAGTTCGACTCCAAAGTGGCTGAACAATTTTAGCTTGTGTCGATATGAAAACTCTTCTTTAGCCGTTTAATGTTTCACTACACACATGGTGTTTTTTCCTATGCAAGCTCCAATAAAAAGTTAAAAAGCAAAAACAAGTGGACTTCTATTCTGAGACTTCAGAATAGAAGTCCACTACAGTAGTTTGTTTTTGTTTATTAACCTTTTTTTTAAATTATTGTTCATGACCGAGAATCTTCACCAGCGTATTCCTATGCAAGTGCAGTGTTCGATAAGTATAACAACAAATCAAGATTTCTTGGAGCTTAAAAGTTTTACCAGTTACTACAACGCACAACTAAAGAACAAAAAGGTTGAACACGGAGCATTCAGCACGTTGTTCCCATGCAGCTGATTAACATCAGCAGCCAGGTTTCCACACACCCTGTCAAATTTCCAGCCACTTTCTTTCTTTTTTTTTCTTTCCTCTGGTAGGCCCCAAATTAAAAACCTGTTGTACATTAAAGAGCGAAGGGCTCTCGGACTCCACTCAACTTCAGCTCATTATTTGAGAAGCAGGGAAAGCTGAGTGCTTGCAGAACCGCTCCATTACAATTACCGTATTCTCCGGCGTATAAGTCGCACCTTTTTGCACCTTTTTGCCCACATTTCTAAGCCCTGCGACTTATAGGCCGGTGCGACTTATACGTCGATTTTTCCAACATTTTGGTCATAATGTGACTTTGGTCAAAAGCTCCAAAAATGGTGCAGTACCAGTTTCGGCCGCTATGGGCGCTAAGAAACCCTTTACAGTACCTACACTGTTGACATCTGCCTGGTCCAAAAATGGTGCAGTGACACAGAAGATGAAGACTTCAATGGTTTTGAATGAATAAATAAAAGCCATAAAATAAATACAGTATCTGTTTCTGTCATACAAATACTGTAGTTTTAATGTGATAATCTTGTCAAAAGTCCTTCTAAAAAAATTGGCAGCCAGTCCAAAATAATGTTCATTTATTAATGAAGACACATAAAACAAAATACTGTAGTTTTAATGTGATAATCTTGTCAAAAGTCCTTCTAAATAAATTGGCAGCCAGTCCAAAATAATGTTCATTTATTAATTAAGACACATAAAACAAAATACTGTAGTTTTAATGTGATAATCTTGTCAAAAGTCCTTCTAAAAAAATTGGCAGCCAGTCCAAAATAATGTTCATTTATTAATGAAGACACATAAAACAAAATACTGTAGTTTTAATGTGATAATCTTGTCAAAAGTCCTTCTAAATAAATTGGCAGCCAGTCCAAAATAATGTTCATTTATTAATTAAGACACATAAAACAAAATACTGTAGTTTTAATGTGATAATCTTGTCAAAAGTCCTTCTAAAAAAATTGGCAGCCAGTCCAAAATAATGTTCATTTATTAATGAAGACACATAAAACAAAATACTGTAGTTTTAATGTGATAATCTTGTCAAAAGTCCTTCCAAAAAATTTGGCAGCCAGTCCAAAATAATGTTCATTTATTAATGAAGACACATAAAACAAAATACTGTAGTTTTAATGTGATAATCTTGTCAAAAGTCCTTCCAAACAATTTGGCAGCCAGTCCATTTTGGGCAAAACACCAGCTCACGTGAGGTGCGACCTATAGGCCGGTGCGACTTATAGGCCGGTGCGACCTATACGTTGATTTTTCCATTTAATTTGGCATATTTGGCTGGTGCGACTTATACTCCGGTGCGACTTATAGGCCGACGAATACGGTATCCCTGCATTGTGCATGCAGTCCAACAGCCATTACTGCTGAGGCCTGTAATCTCACCTCGCTTGGTTCTCTCCTAAATTGAATCACCAGGAGCAGAAAGAACACACAGAATAATAATATACTATTGTGCATACAACTTAGAGAACCCTTTCATTAATATGATATGAAATAATAGAGCATAAATGACTAGCTATGGGAAAAATGTCCCATTTACAGTACAGTACTTGGCTGTTTTTTGCATTCCTTGTTCTATTTTAGCCATTCAAGTATCAAAACGTTCAGCTCATGCAGGAGATGGAAGCTATGGATTTTGGGTTTTATAACATTTATACTTTTAAAATATTGACCTTATTTACAAATATTTTCCCCTATAAAAATATATGTTTCACTTTGTTATCTTTTAAACCTGCTTCAGCGTACTCACTCTACTTTTATTTTATGTTTCTTTTTTTAAGCTTTTAGCTACCCTTTTTCTATTCTAGCTTTTAGCTGGTTGTTTGCTCTTTTTAGCCGACCTTTTGCTACATATAGCTTTTAGCTAGTCCTTTGCTCCTTATAGACTTAAGCTCACATTTGGCTGCTGTTAACTAGCCTTTTCATCCTTTTAGCCAACTAGCCTTTTCCTGAATATAGCTTTTAGCTGGTCTTTGGTTCCATATGTTATAGCTCGCATTTGGTTACTTTTAGCTTTTAGCTTAACTTTTAGCTGGCCTTTTAGCTGTCTTTTTGCTCTTTTTGGCAGATCTTTTGCTTCTTACAGCTAGCTAGCCTTTTGCTACATATTGCTTTTAGCTAGTTCTTTGCTCCTTATGGACTTAAGCTCACATTTGGCTGCTTTTAGCTAGCCTTTTCTTTCTTTTAGCCAACTAGCCTTATCCTGTATATAGCTTTTAGCTGGCCTTTGGTTCCATACGTTAAAGCTCACATTTAGCTACTTTTAGATTAACTTTTAGCCTTTAACTGACCTTTTGCTCTTTTAGCAAGCCCTTTGCTTCTTGTAGCTAGATAGCCTTTTGCTTCTTTTAGCCAACCTATGTTTCACTACATACATTTCCTGTATATAGCTTTTAGCTGGCCTTTGGTTCCATACGTTAAAGCTCACATTTAGCTACTTTTAGATTAACTTTTAGCCTTTAACTGACCTTTTGCTCTTTTAGCAAGCCCTTTGCTTCTTGTAGCTAGATAGCCTTTTGCTTCTTTTAGCCAACCTATGTTTCACTACATACATTTCCTGTATATAGCTTTTAGCTAGCCTTTGGTTCCATACAAGTTATACCTTGCATTTGGCTACCGTACTTTTAGCTTAAGTTTTAGCTTTTAGTTGGCCTATTGCTCTTTTGGGATGGCCTTTTGGTTCTTATAGCTAGCTAGTATTTTGCTACATATTGTAGTATTTTGCTCCTTACGGACTTAAGATCACATTTGGCTGGTTGTAGCTACCATAGTCTTTTCTTCCTTTTAGCCAACTAGCCTTTTCCTGTATATAGCTTTTAGCTGGCCTTTGGTTCCATACGGTATAGCTCGCATTTGGCTACTTTTAGCTTAACTTTTAGTTTTTAGCCTTTAGCTGACCTTTTGTTCTTTTTAGCTAGCCTTTTGCTTCTTATAGCTAGCTAGCCTTTTGCTACATATTGTTTTTATCTAGTGCCGTATGTTGCTCCTTACAGCTTTAAGCTCACATTTGGCTGCTTTTAGCTAGTCTTTTGTTTATTTTACCCAACTAGCCTTTTCCTGTATATAGCTTTTAGCTGGCCTTTGGTCCCATTCAAGTTTAGCTTGCATTTGGCTTCTTTTAACTTTTAGCAAGCAGTAAGTGTTTGTTTTTATTAACATTGGTAGTTTTGCTCTTTTTAACTTCAACTCCGTTTTAGCTTCTTCAGCAAATCTCAGCAGTCGTTCGGCACTTAGTGCTTTCACTGTATTTCACATAAAGAGCAAATCCCCAGTTTGGCTTCAAGTTGCCAAATATAAACTAAAGGTTCAAACACTTCCTCTACAAGCTGAAGCACAGTTTTAACTCCTAATCAGAGCAAAGGCAGAAAACAGGCTCGTCAATTCACTCCCCTTTAATTATTTCACATAAATAAATAAAAAAGCAAACAAGGACTGTTTCTTAATCTGACAGATTAGATCGGTTCTAATGTGTTTTAGTAGAAGCTTATAAGGTTTGATTTATTTGATCTTTCCCTTTCTGTCTCGTCACTGTATCTGGGGGAATTTGAAGCAGTCTTTTTCCCCCCCCGAGCCTGATGGGAACTGGAGGCCTGCGCAGCATCTGGTTGACTTGGAAACAGCTGTGTTTTCACAGATCGGACTGAGGGTTTACAGCTACTCAAAGCGGGCCAGGGTTCACTTGGGCTGTTTGGCTTAACAATGTTTAATCTCACGTCTCTCCTCAAATTTAGGGTCCCACTGAAACCCTGTTAATGTCCCAGTTACTCTTCTTTTTTGTCAGACACTGTGTATACAGGAGGTTCCTGCGAGTACGGGGATAGTTCAGGGCTTTTGAAGCAGGTTTCTGTGCAAAGGTTATGAACAATTAACATCTTACTTGTTGTAGATAGACATTTGACAATCTCTGTTTGGATAAAATCACTACATCGTCAGTTTTGCAGTTACTGTAGTTATAAATAATTTTGTAGTTATCTGCAAGTGGAAATTGTAGCGCATGATAGCTGTGGCACTTCTAGCAGAAATATCAAAATATTTTATTTACCACAATAAAGCTTTATAAAACAGTGGTTGCATAAACTAATACAAATTTTTGGAGCTTGTAGAGGTTTTAGGAGGACTAGTTTTGACCATGTTCAGATTAGCCATTAGCTCCTCAGTAATTCAGCCAATTCTGCCGTGATAATGCTAATTTTGCACCTATTTTAACTATTTGTGCCCAGCTAATGCTAAGTTTACGATGTTTGCAAATGGACCAACAAGGAAGTAAAGCTGAGCTCCCCTGTGTCCATAATTACTAATGTATAACACTTTCAAGAGAAACTACAAAAGCAGAAATAAATGCTGTGGCTCCTCCAGATATTTTTCCCTTTTTCTTTGGAAGATGATTGTGATTGCCACAATTATTTTTTCCAAATTCCTTTTTATTTTTACTAGGCTTTAATACCTGAAAATCACTGCTCATCCCTAAGCTTTATATTCCTTCACTTTCACTGGTCCAATAGCTACCATCAAGGGGAATGCCAGATTTTTAACGATAAAGGTGAGCATACCTGAGACCACAGTTTTCACTTTATAATCCTTTCAAAATAAAATACAATGACAAACAAATCCTTGGACACTCACGAGTTATCTTTCTTTTTCATCCGTTTTAATTAGACTTCTATTAATTTAAAAATCACTGACAATCTTTACCATCTACAACAGGTAAGACGATAATCTCTCAAAACCTTCCCAAAGAATCTCACTTCAACAAATCTGAGCTACCCATTTAAACACAACGGGATGTTTGTTTTTTTGACAGGTAAATGACGGCTCAGACATCTTTAAGTTTTCATTTTTATCTCCATTCCTGGCAAAGTAAAAAAAATAAAAAATAAAACTTTAATTCCCCAAAGCAAAACAACTACCGGTAGTCTCTTTTGTTCTCGCGCACACAGATACGATGAATCAGCTATACAAAGGAGTTGCAGTGCTTTATCCACCATTTTTTCATAATTCAACTCCAACAGCTTGAATGCTGAAGTTGAACTCAAAATCGTAGTTTTAGTTGAAAAATAAAAGTAGAGAAATTGCATTTCCTGCAAAAATGCAGTGTGAATGTTTATTGCTGAAGAACTTGCTGAAAAACAGATGAAAATAGCTAAAAACATGGTAAAATATAGCTGAAATGGAAGAACAAGCCTAAGTTAGCAGAAGAAGGCAGAAATAACACATATTAACTGAATTAGGTTGAAATGAGCACAAAATTAGCTAAAAAACACTGACATTAGAAAAACACTGCTGAAAAGTAACTGAAAAGGCAGAAGGAAAAATGTAAAAAACTATTTCTTTAAGCTACTGACTTGAAAAAAGCATACTAAGTATGTTTATGTGTGTTGTTTACTATATGAAATTCTTCTTATATCGATTTTTTCAGATTTGATTACATTTCTCCTTTAAACTACCAGAAGGAAGAGGAAGAAGCGGAAATGAGGAAAAAAAGGAATTACTGTAGTTGAAAAGGCTAAATTTAGCATAAAACAGCTAAAAACTTGGCAGAAGAAAGCAAAAAGAACACATTTGCTGAAAGAAGCAGAAATTAGCACAGAAAAGTAGAAATTATCTTAAAAAGCTGAATTTAGCCAAAAACAGCTGAAAAGTAGCTACAAAAGCAGAAAGAATCTTAAATTAGCAGGAGGTGGAGAGAGCACATTTTTGCTCAACTAGGCTGAAAAAAGTTGCAACGAGTGCAAAAAAGGTGTAATTACGGTAGCTGAAAAAGCTTAAATTAGCATAAAACAGCTATATAGTAGCTGAAGTAGTAGAAAAAGCAGAAACTTGCAGAAAGAATCTGAAAGGAGCACAAAACAGCTGAAAGAAGAGCTGAAAATAGCGATTTTATTTTTTGATTTTTTCAAATTTGCACAAGGAAGCTGAAAGAAGCTGAACCAGAACAAAATGTGAAAGGAGCAGCAAAAGGTAAATTTTAAACCCAGCTAAAGATTTGAAGGGTGCAAAATGAGGTCAATTCATTTTCTATGAGAAAAAAATGTCAGAAAAGGCTAAATAGTTAAAAAGGCTAAAAGTTGCTCCAATACCAAAAGTCATAGCAGGCCTGTCCTGAAAGAGCTGAATGTTTTAATATACTGTATGATTTGTTGAAATAGCTTGAAAACTGCGGGATGAGGAAGATGCTGAAAAATGTACAGTATCACAATTGTGTGAATACTTCATAAACATTCACACAATAAAAAACAGCAGCAGGTTTTTATGATGCTAAACCGCTACAGCTGTAACACAACATGTCATCATACAACCCAGTACTGATTGCACAACTGTTCCTTTTGCTCATCAACTCTAATCCAGCTGCTTCCTCATTATATTGTAATATATATATACACATATATACACACATATTTATACACACATATTTATACACACATATATATATATATATACACACATATATATACAGTATACACACATATATATATATACATATATATATATATATATATATATATATATATATATATATACATATATATATATATAGCCGAGCAGACTGAAGCCCGGCTGTGTAACAGAAACCACGTGGCTCAAGCTAACTCCACCGAGAATTTGCATCAGAATAGTCCCGTCTCCTACACTTGTAACGAAGCAGCACGCAGAAAGTTCAAATGCATGCACTGGCACAGACACAAAGAGGTTACCCACACATGCACATACATGTTGGCCAGACACACAAAAGCACAGCAGAGAGTAAACACACGCCCATGTGTTCCAGGTCGTGCAGACAAAAAAAGAAAAGAAAAGCAGCACAAACAAGAGAAAAGGTTCAGCTGGGAGTTTCTGACGGCAGCATTTAAAGTGGCTGACGCTCGAGCACGTTGCTCTGCACGGTCCATGTGACCGAAGCCTGCGTGACACTGGTTTTCAGCAGTTCATGCAGTGCTGCGCCGAGCTCTTCCGGCTAACACCTCGTCAAAACAAAACAAAAAAGGGCCTTATTTCAGGACAGCCGAAGCGAGGTGTCGGTACACACTCAGCTCAATCAAGACAGAGGCGCCCAGATTAGTCCAGTTTAGACAGAATACACAAATCCAACATACTTTTAACTGGAGAAATTGCTTTTCTTGCACAAAATTAAGTGTGAAGGCTTATTGCTGAAGAACTTGCTGAAAGACTGCTAAAACTAGCTAAAAAAAAAACATGCTGAATTTTAGCTGAAAAGGAAGAACAGGCCTAAATCAACAGAAGAAAGCAGAAAGAACACTGTAGGGAACTGTTTAATCTTAATTAAATTTTAATTTTATTTTAGCTGTTTTTATATAAAAGTCCAACCAAGGACTGGGTTTGCAAATTAGCCTGTGGCTAGAAAACCTTTTTACAAGACAACGGTTGCTTCGTTTTTAACATGTGTTTTTAACATGTATAATGTGCTGTCCTTGATCAAATAAACTTGAATGAATGAATGAAAACACATATTTGCTGAATTAGGTTTAAATAAGCAGAAGTGGGCACAGAAATTATGAAATTAGCTTAAAAAAAGGTCTGAAATTAGCAACAAAAAAAGGTGGAAAAGATGCTGAAAAGGCAGAAAGAAGCTTAAACTACCAGAAGGAAGTGGAAAGACATGAAATAAGCTAAAAAAGAAAATTCTGAATTAGCTGAAAAAGCTAAAAATAGCATAAACAGCTAAATACTAGCTGAAATCACTGAAACTAGCAGAAATAAGTTTAAAGAAGTATAATAAGCTGAAATTAGCATAAAGAAGATAATTAGGTTGAAAGTAGCAGAAGTTACCGCAAAAACTTGAAATTATCTGAGAACAGCTTAAATTTGCTAAAACAAGATAGCTGAAAAGGTAGAACAAGCTAAAATTAGCAGGAGAAAGCAGAAAGAACAAGTTTGTCCAGTTAAACTGAAAGAAGCAGAAATGAGCACAAAAAGTGGAAATTAACTGGGGGAAAAAACAAAAACAGAAATAAGCAAAATAAATAAATAAAACAGCTGAAAAGTAGGTAAAAAAGCAGAAAGAAGCTTAAATGATCAGAATGGTGTGGAGAGAGTGGGTTTTTGTTGAATTAGGCTGAAAAAAGTTTAAATGAATGCAAAAGATGTGGAATTACCTGAAAAGGCTAAAATTAGCATATAAACAGCTAAATAGTAGCTGAACTAGCAGAAAAAAACTGAAACTTGCAGAAATAAGCCAAAAGGAGCATAACAAGCTGAAATTAGTAAAAAGGAGTTAAAAGGACAAAAATGTTGTAGTTAGCAGAAAGAATCAAAAAGGAGCACAAAACAGCTGAAAAAAAAAGCTGAAATTAGTTGAAAGTAGCTGAAAAAAAGGCTGAAAGAAGGGAATAAAATGTGAAAGGAGATGTAAAAGGTTGTAAACAGATCTAAAGACATGAAGGATGTAAAATGAGCTCCATTCATTTTCTATGAGAACAAAGGTGGATGAAAAGGCTAAATATTTCAAAAAGCTAAAGTTGCAACAATGGCAAAAGTCATAGCAGGATCATCCTGAAAGAGCTGAATGTTTTGATTTACGATGTGTTGAAATAGCACAAAATTATGGAACGAGAAAGATGCTGAAAAACATATGGAAGAAAACTGGATCACAACAGTGTGAATGCTTCACAAACGGTCACACTATTATACGAGGTGTTATCCAAACTGATCCTGGGCCAAATGATTTATTCTTGCACGCTGGATTTAAAACGTTATGGTATCGATGGTTTCTTTTTGTTTCGTTATGGGTCCAAACTCCTCAGGCTCAACATCAACAGTTTGTAATTAAAAGCTTCACATTCTTTGAAGGAATGCATATCACCCTCCGCCTTTCACTGCCACGTCCGACTTTTAGGCTAGCAACACGTTTTGCTAAGAAATGATTCAGTTGCAGTTGTCACACTCAGAGTATGTGCTATAAATGACTCTCAGCTACCACCACGTCACATTTTAGCTCAATTCCTGCACAGCTGACGGAGTTATAGCCTTTTTTGTGCAGGAATAAGCAGCCATTTTGAATAACGTTGGCTCTAAATGTACTGTAATTCAGTTCGTTAAAACGATTTAGGATTCTTGTTCTATACTCACAAATACTTATCAAGGAAACTGCATTAAAAACAACACAACAAATTAGAAACACCAGGATTGATCATCAGACACGTGTGTGTGACATGTGCAGCTCCATAACAGCATCCTAGTGAATCCTAGTTATTTGTTCTGTTTTTCTTAAACCATAAGTACCTCGTATATCTTCAAAAATAACCACATTTTTCTATAATGAGACTTAAGGGCATCCCACTAATCTCCAGATTTGGGGCCATAAATCGTTTAGCGACTACGACCTCGTGGTCAACGTGTGGAAAAAGGAAAAGCTATTTTTGGCAGAGCCTCAAACAAACAAATCTGGAAGATTTAAGAATGGGGGCGGTTGGTTCACAGGAAGAGGAAACTTTGATGTGGAAATGTGTTGCAAGGGCGCCCTCTTGTGGTTAAAACAAGAACTGATTTATTGCTTCCCAACAGAGAACTATTTACTCATTTTCTTTTGTGAACATGAGGAAACTTAAAGCTTACTTTAAGGTACAGATAATGCCAAATTAAGTTAAAGGAGGCAACATTTCTGGCAACAAATGCCTTTGAGAAGTTTGCGTGGGTGAAACCAGGACTTCACTGACCTGTATTTACCAGTCCTGACTTGAACGCCTTTCATGCCACAACACTGAGCTCCTCCCACGTCGTTTACGAGATCATCCCCGATCATCAGAACCTGCCGTTGAAAAACAAGAACGTTAGTTTAATAACTGGGAGAGCTAAATTTATCATACTTCCTCCACAAGTTGCACAACACTGCACCAATGTGTGCTGCAGCTGCAGAGAGTTAAAGACTTCTATCTACATTAGTGGCCTGTCCTTGACGGTTCTTTTTGTTTGGGCTTCAAGGGCGCATCCATTTATGATTCTTTCAATGCATACAATTCATTTGTGCGGCGATAAATTACCAGATGTCAATGTTTTATTTTTCTTAAAGGTTCATGAAGCTGGGAGTGAACCAGGTTGGAGAAGCGCAGCACCAACGGGGTGTCGTAAAAAATCTCATATGGAGAATGAGATGTCCATTCCAGAAAGTATTCACATGACTTCCTAAAAAGAATGGAAGGAATGATGGTAAGAGGGAGTGAATCAGCAAGGAATGTCCACGCACGCAGAGGCAAAAATAATTCTGGAGAAAATATAATGCCTCACTAAAAGTAAGGATATCTACTGAATGGAATGAGGTTTAGACGGAGATAAGCCTGATGTTTTCCAGTGCCAGCTGCCAGGCTTGGAGTCTGACAAGAGACAAACACATGTTCAAACATCTGCTAAACACCACAGGTCATACAGGCAAACACTCAGCTAGTCCCTGTTTGTCTCCAGCACATAGTTTCCAGGATGGATTTGGGGGTGACATTTGACAAGGACTTAAATTTGATAAACAAATAGCGTCTGTAGTCAAGGCCTGTTTTTATCAATTACGTCTTTTATACAAGTTATATACAAAGTTAAGCCTCTTTTAAATCGTTTTGATTTGGAAAAGGCCATTCATGCTTTTATCACCTCAAGGCTCAACTACTGCAATTCCCTATATGCAGGAATCTCCCAATCCTCCATTAAACGCCTTCAATTGGCCCAAAATGCTGCAGCTAGACTTTAAACAAACACCTCCAGACGTGAGCACATTACCCCTGTTTTATTTTCTCTCCATTGGCTTCCAATTGATTTTAGAATTAAATTTACAATTTTATTATTCACTTAAAGCTCTGAATGGTCTTGCCCCACTATATTTGACTGATCGTGTAACTGTCCGTGAAGAAGAACACTGAGATCATCTAATACATTTCTCCTGCCTGTCCCAAAGACCAACTACAAACGATGGGGTGACCTTTTCTGTTGTTGCACCCAGACTCTGGAATAAGCTACCTCAGGACTTGCGCTCCATCACTGATATGGAGTTTTTTTAATCTAATCTTAAAACCTTTTTATTCAGGCAGGCTTTTAATACCTAGTACCGGTAGTTCTTTGACATTCTTGTTATGTCTTAATTGTTTTTAATTTTTAACTGGCTGTTTTTTATTGTTATTTTTGATTGTCTTGTTTTATTTCTGTATTGTTCAGCACTTTGTGCACCTTCTGGCTTCTGAAAAGGGCTCTATAAATAAATAAAGATTGATTGATTGATTGATTGATTGATAGTTTCATTTAACCCTAGCCAAAGTTAGTCATGGAGTTCATCAGAGTTCCATTCTTGGACAAATACTCTTTATGCTTCCATTTGGTAAAGTAAACAGCATGAGATAAATTTTCATTGTTATGCTGATGATACACAGTTACCGGTATATTTGTCCATGAAATCCAATGAATCCAATCAGTTACTTAAGTTACAAGCATGTCTTAAAGACGTAAAAAACCTGGATGACCCTTAATTTTATGTTTTTAAACTCAGACGAGACTGAGATTTTGGACCTGAACATCATAGAAATAAATTTTGCAGTCTTTCACTTTCTCTGGCCTCCAGTTCTAATGTTAAAAATATTGGTGTTATTTTTGATCGGGACATGTCTTTTAGCCCCCACATTAAAATCGTTACTAGAACTGCCTTCTACCACCTGCGTAATATACAGGTAGTCCTCGGGTTACGATGGTCTCGAGGTACGACGTTACGTGGTTACGACGCATCTCCCATTTACTATGAAAAGCCTTATTTCGAGTTAAGCAGTTTTACGTTGTAAACGGAATGCGAAATATGGCGGATGGACCGGTTTTACGTCGTAAACGTAGCGGCGGAGGAATACTGCACTGTATACTGTGAACGCGGTTTTACGTCGTAAACTAAATGCGGAATACGGCGGATGGACCGGTTTTACGTCGTAAATGTTGTAAAGTAGTGGCGCAGCAGCGGAGAATATTGTACTGTACGCGGTGCAGCGGCGGAGGAGTACTGTACTGTGAACGCGGTTTTACGTCGTAAACGGAATACGGCGGATTGACCGAGGACAGCGTCACCAGCATCACAGTAGGCCATTAACTCTTTTTGCCCTTCATTATGGCTTCCAAACGTATGTGTTTTTTGATAATTATGTAGGGTACTGTGTTAGGATAGGCTAAGTGCTTGGTAATACAGTACTGTACTGTACATGTATATGGTGCAGTATGTACGTATTTTCCGACTTACGTCAAAAATCGGTTTACAACGCCGCGTAGGAACGGATCTACGTCGTAAGTCGAGGACTACCTGTATCTAAGAATAGAAACATCTTGTCCAAAAATGATGCAGAAAAACAGATCCATGTATATATCACGTCTAGGTTGGACTATTGCCATTGTTTATTATCTGGGTGTCCAAATACTTCCTTAAAATGTCTTCAGTTAATCCAAAATGTTGCTGCCAGTCTTAATGAGAGTTGATAAGAGAGATTATATCTCTCCAGTTTTAGCTTCTCTCCAGTGGCTCCCTGTCAAATCCAGAATAGAATTCAAAATCTTACTTCTAAACTACAAAGCCCTCAACAACCTAGCTCCATCTTATATTACAGAGTTTATTATTCCATATTTTCCTAACAGAGCAATGCATCCCAAAAAAGATGGTGCAGGGGCACCAAATGGCTGTAAAAGTAGGTGGCACAAATAAAACAAAGATGGAGGAGTATTTTGCAACTAATACAATTAAATGGCAACAGGTCAGTAAGAGGGATGGGTGTAAAAAGAGAATTTTAGAGGCTGAATCTCTTAGAAGTAAAGATGGGCAGAGGTTTACCAGTCTGCAAAGAGCTGTGCAGGAGAACAGTGGAAACCCAGGTTACTGTGCCACCCACAAAAGCTGCTTAAACACATTTTTATCAAATTATATTCACATTTTTTTTACTTTATTACATTCAGATTTATTGTTTAATTGTCCCAGTTAAACACCAAACTACTAACGCAAGATTTAATTTATATGTAAGACTGCACAGGTGGTAAAGTTTCTGGCATACTGTTGTGCTTAAAAACACACAAACAGCTAATTAACGATGCCGCATGTCATCGTTTGTTATTACATACCTCATGTGGTTTGAGCCCCATGTCGTTCAGAACACTCTGGAAGAAAGTCCGGGATGGCTTCCCAATTACTTCAGCCTTTAAATCACACGCATACTGAAAACAACAATAATAATAAAAGTAAGTTTATACAGAATGGATGTCTCAACCAAATATCAGCGCAGTTGATGCATCTACCTCAAGAGCCTTCATGTAAACACCGACGTCTAATTTCAACCCATCCGTCTCCTTATAATACCTCCTAAAAAAAAAGAATAAATTAATAAGGAGCGTCTTATTTAATTCTAATTCTTGTTTATTTTTAAATGAGTTTTTTTTGTTTGTTTTTGGGTGAGGGAAATGAATACCCTTGTCCAAGGGAGAACAGCACTGGCTTCTCCAGGCCTATAAGGACCCTGAAAGCCTCGTTCAGGTTCTGGTAGGAAAAATGTTCAGCTGCGTCTCCAATGATCACGCAGTTCGGGTTGGTCTTGTCAACACCGTCAAACTCTGGAAGAAGTCCTAAAAAAAGGAGCAATTTCACACAATGTTTTAGTTGTCAACTTATATCGCAAATATAATAACATTTTCCAGCCACTAATTCGTTTAAAAAGTTGGGATGTTGTAAAAGACATAAATAAACAGAAGGCAAAGGTTTACAAGTCTCATAAACATATATTTTAATATGAAATTATTAAATTAAGGATAGAAGGCAGTTTGTACAAATAGATAATACACAATCAAACCTCTGCAGAATCACATGTGGAGTCCCACAAGGCTCTATACTAGGACCAAAGTTGTTTATTTTGTATGTAAATG
>JBBPBX010065905.1:0-19820 GCA_038048925.1 Garcialebias charrua | reverse complement strand
ATCTGTTGACTACCTATAGACGCTAACTCTGTGGCTAGCTGGTTGGTTGCTGGGTTACTAATGGATAAATCCGCAGAGAACCCCGCTGTTTCAAGCCAAATTAACGTGGCCGGATGATTTTATTGTGTGTTTTGTGTCGACCATTCGACGGCGAGTCGTTATTTTTATGTATTTGGGTTACTTTTATGTATAAATGCGGTGGCGACACACCCGTGTATTTGAGATTTAAAAGTGGTTTTAGGGATTAAGAGATCATTCTATTTTTTGTTAATTTCGTGGCCGAATAGAATATATGTACGTAAAGTATTAAATAAATCCTTTGATTTTTGTAATTTCATCCTTTTAGGATCATTTTTGTTACTTTTCAGTTGGCAGTGTAGTGCAAATATTGATAACGCTGCCGGCTATATATAAATATATATATATATATAATATATATATATATATATATATATATATATATATATATATATACAGGTATTCCCCGATTTACGAGCGAGATCCGTCACAAGGAGGCGCTCGTAAACCGGAAATCTCGTAATTTGGAACGGCCGCCATTTCTCTCGTAAACCCGGAAGTCCGCTCGTAAATTTCGCCAGCGCACCTAAAAACACTCTATTTTCATCTAAAAACTACTTTTGAGTGCATAAAAATGATCGGAAACGTGTGTTTATATGCTTAACTTGCTAACTGTAGTGAAAAAACACATGAAAACTCAGTATTTTTTTCGTTTTTTCCAAAAATTCAACCCGGAAGTCCGCTCGTAAATTTCGCCAGCGCACCTAAAAACACTCTATTTTCATCTAAAAACTACTTTTGAGTGCATAAAAATGATCGGAAACGTGTGTTTATATGCTTAACTTGCTAACTGTAGTGAAAAAACACATGAAAACTCAGTATTTTTTTCGTTTTTTCCAAAAATTCAACCCGGAAGTCCGCTCGTAAATTTCGCCAGCGCACCTAAAAACACTCTATTTTCATCTAAAAACTACTTTTGAGTGCATAAAAATGATCGGAAACGTGTGTTTATATGCTTAACTTGCTAACTGTAGTGAAAAAACACATGAAAACTCAGTATTTTTTTCGTTTTTTCCAAAAATTCGCAGCTCGTAAGTCTGGAACCTCGCAGATCAGAGCGCTCGTAATTCGGGGACTACCTGTATATATATATATATATATATATATAGAAATATATAATAGCGGATTAGATTAGCTTCCCCTAATTTTCATAAGACATTTGTGCTTTTGAAATTGTGGACCTAAAAAAATTAATAAGCGTTTTAGAAATTGTGGAACTAATTTTTTAATTAACGTTGCCCACCACTGTTTGTAACTTTGTTTTTAAAACATCCGGTTGTTTTCATTATCCACCATTCATGTAGCATTATTTAATTTCAACGAGCCCATCAACATTCAACAGTTCATATTATTTGAAAGTGTCATGAATAATAATGTTACAGTGACTTGATGTACCGGTAATACTCTCTTCTGTTTTTCACCCAGCATGTAGTGTGCAGCCATGATAATTTACTGTTACCAGCCCATGTAGAATGAAACTGTCCTTTATAAAAGAAAAGCATACCATTTGATACCTTGCATGACAAAGTTTAAACCAAAGATCTTGTGCAATTTGTTTGTGGTCATCAATACAGTATATGTGATGAGGATGACCATCAGCAACTGTTGCACCAAAGCTGAGCTCAATGTTAGTACCGTAAAATCTGCTGACTTTAAGACAGTTTTCTGTATGCTGAAGTAGGGCTGGGCCATATTATACTGGTCATGATAATACCAGTAAAAAAAAAGCTTGCCCGGGCAAAAAAATGATATCATGATATGCTAATTTCATGACGTAATACGTGGCGCCCCGACCCCTTGGTGTAGTGGCAGGGCTTTCGACTTGGGACCCGAAGGACGCGGGTTCGCGCCCCGGCCACTACACACCTTGGGGTGTCTATGAGTGCACACCTAATTCTCCAGCTCCCCGGGCGCTTTCTGGCTGCTCACTGCACCACCTGGTGGTGGTTGGGTTAAATGCAGAGACGAATTTCGTCTGTGTATGGGAAACATACACAGATGACAGACAAAGACATTATTATTATTATTATTATTATTATTATTAACAACCGAGCGCGCAGAGAGACCAAACCGAACTCCCCCACCCTGTCTGTACTGGTGTAACGCCAATTAGTTGCAAGCAATACCAGCTAGCTAAAATACTAAAAACAAACAACGCACGTCTCAGTTTCTCTCCATCTAGCTCTAAACTGCAGGTACAGACAGCTCGTCTCTCCCTCCCCCCACCACGCTCTGAGCTGAGTCTCCCCAGCTCTAAACTGTCGGTACAAACACGCGCAGCTCAATTGTGTCTTGAGATCCACAGTCGGCCCACGGAACAAGAGGCAGGTGATCAAAGACAGATCAGTCAGATAAATGAATCATTCCTGCAGGAACAGATGAAGCTGAAACACCAACAAGCTTCAGGGTCAGCCGATCACCTTGTTACAAGTTCTGGAAGTTATAGCTCATTTAAAGACAACATATTTTGTTGTACGTTACTTTTATGCTCAACAGATCTTAAGCTTCATTTTATTTAGTTATTTGGGGAAACTACACCTGCACTTTAGTTTTTATGGTGGATTTTGTTTAGCTATATTTTGTGCAGACTGTTTCAGTCTAAATAACAGAAGGATCATTTTTATTTTTTATTTTTATACTTGGAGACTGAATAATAAAGTAATTTCAGTAAAATTGCCCTTTGTTGTTTTTTTAACATTTTATAATATACTGCAAAGCAACATGTTAAGTTAATTTTGTCAAATAAATAACTATGATTTCAGTTTTTTTTAATATCACGAAATTTATCGTTATCGTCAGAATGCTCTGAAATATCGCAATATAACAGGGTATATGCAGAAATTCAAGAGTTGAATTTAATACCTTTTAATACCTTTTTAATACCATCAACATATTTTTTAATACCATCACAACACCGAGCTGTAACCGTAGCGGCAACCTGTTGTACTTCAGTTTAGAGCAACTAATTGTAAAGTGATAGATTACTGTCATTTTCTTCCTAAACTTTGGTAGTAAATGTAGTTTTATAACAATTACTGGATACATCAATTTGCTTCTTGCCTCAATAAAAGCACTGACCTACTTGTTATTTAAATCTAACCCAAGAGAAAAAGTTTAATTGTTCCCACACATATCTCTAATGGCAAACAAAAACTGTAAACTTGAAAACAGAACAGTTTAGTTAAAATAATTCAACACTGAACACATGCATAATTCAAAAAGAGAGGTAGAAAAATAATAACTACTGTATTTTTCATCCTGTAAGTTGCAGTTTTTTGCATAATTTACATGCCTTGCAACTTATAGGACGAAGTGACATATTTATAGATTTTTTTCCCCATATTTATAAACCATAACACTGAAATATGACCGTTTCATTCATTCTGACTGAAAAAAAAAAAACTTCATGATATCTATTGTAGTAATAGTTGTATGGCATGCTGTTGTATCATGTAATAGGAAAACGTGCCTATAATGACAAATTTAAAAAAGTTCAAGACAAAAACAACTGGACTTTATTTATTATACTATTTATTATACTATTATATTATACTTTATTGTTTTTTTATTGCACTTTTTAGAATTCACCATGTCCTGGATGACTGAGAATCTTCACTAGCTATTAATGACTCAATCGGCCTGCCATACTCTCCCCACCTCTCTGCTTGAACCTTCAACCCAGCAGCAAGCTGCACCACGGTGGCGAAATGCAGCTAATTTGACCATTAAAGTGCATTTATTAAGAAAATGACAGACAGAAAAACACCTCTGCTATAATTTCGAGCTAACAAATAATTGTTTAGGTAATTTTCTTGTTAAATGTCGGCGAAACGAGCCGCGCTCCTTTTTCCTGTTTGTCACCGCTGAGCGATCACGGAGCACACAGGCACTGAGGCAGCGACACTTTTTTTTTTTTAAATAAAGCCGATTTAACCATTAAAGTACATTTATTAAGAAAACGTTAGACTGAGACACCCCTTTTGCTATAATTTCGAGCTAACAAACAATTGTTTAGGTACATTTCTTGTTAAATGTCGGAGGATAAAGCCGTGATCCTTTCCTGTTTCTTTTTACAGACATGATACCAGCTGTAGGTGCGCGCGCACACTGACTGACGATATGACGTCTTTGTTTTAGCTAAGGTCCTACTTGGAACATAAAATTAGAAAAGATAAATAGACTTCCGGCTGAATGGCGGTGGGATAAGTTGTGTTCAGGTGCGCTCCTGCGGAACTGGCCTGTTTTCCAACTAATGCCTGGCACTTTCTTCCGATTTTGACCGCAAACAACAGACAACTTACACATTCAACGCATATCTCCTGTTCGATCGCCAAAATGCCACCAAAGCCTGCTAAAGGAGCTAAAGGAGTAAGTTCGATCGAAGCTCACCTGTGGCCTGCTCCTCGTGGCGGAACCTCGAGCTATCCTGGGTCACCTCCTTCATCTGATGCAGCAGCTGCCGCTACAGTTTGTGACGTCGGCAGCCTCAAACAGGAGCTGCTGGTGGCTCTCCGAGAGGACTTTACTGCTATAATTAAAGCAGAATTCCAAGCCGCTCTGGGTGAAAGTCTCTCGTCGATCAACGCCGAGCTGTCCGCCTTCAAAAATGAGCTATCATCGGGGCTAGCTGCAGTGCAGGAGAACTTCACGGGGCTAAAGCTAACGGTAGCAGAGGTGGAGAAGTCAGTCTCTACCTGCACAGATGACATCGTTAGCCTCCAGAAAAAAGTCGAGAGCCTCACGAAGACGGTGGCACAGCTGGAGGATAAATGTGACGATTTTGAATCCCGGTCCCGACGTCAGAATATCCGGATTATCGGTGTCCCGGAGGATGACCCTTCATCGGCTACAACGGCTGCGGTCTCCCGGATGCTAAAGGAGGCCTTCGGCTTCGAGGAGGACCCGCTGCTCGATCATGCTCACCGCATCCCAGTACCCAAACCGAAGGCAGGCGAGCGGCCCCGTCCAATTGTGGCTAAGCTACACTACCACACGGACTGTGTGAAAATCCTGGCGAAGGCGAAGGAGCAGCAGCAGATCAAAGTGAACGGTACAAATATCTTTGTGTTCCCCGACTACACTGCCAGAACGGCTCGCGCGCGGGCCGCCTTCACTGATTGTCGACGCAGGCTTCGCAACATCCAGGGTGTTCGGTTCGGCCTGCTCCACCCGGCCCGGCTGAAGATCACGCATGAGGGAACCACACGAGTGTTCACGTCCCCTGAAGAGGCGAGTGTGTACATCGAGTCGATTGCAAAATGAGAAATATAATTAGTGTACTTTGTTTTACACTCAGGGAATGTCAGTATTATTAGTCATTATTATTATTATTATTATTCACGTTTAAAAACATAATCAGAGTGCTCTGTTTACACCCACGGATTTAATGGGTAGCAATAATAATCAGTGTGCCTTTTCTTTCATGCTCAGGGAACATTATTATTATTAGTTTATTATTATTATTATTATTATTATTATTCACGTTTAAAAATATAATCAGAGTGCTCTGCTTACACTCACGGATTTAATGGGTAGAAATAATAATCAGTGTGCTTTTTTATTTTATTTTTTATTTTTATTTTTTTATTTTTATTTTTTTTTTCTCATACTCAGGGAACGTCAGTATTATTAGTAACTATTATTATTATTATTCATGTTTTAAAAATATAATCAGAGTGCTCTGTTTACACTCACGGATTTAATGGGTAGAAATAATAATCAGTGTGCTTTTTCTTTCATACCCAGAGAACGTTAGTATTATTAGTTATTAGTTAGTCATTCGTGTTTAAAAACATAATTAGAGTGCTTTGTTTACATTCACGGATTTAATGTTTAGAAATATAATTAGCCAGCTTTTTTTTCTTTCTTCTTTTATTTTTATTTTTTTTTCATAGTCGGGGAACGTTAGTATTATTAGTTATTATTACTATTCATGCTTAGAAATATAATTAGGGTGTTTTGTTTGCATCCACGGATTTAATGTTTATAATTATAATTACTGTGTATTGTTTGCATTCACGGTTTTAATGTTTAGAATTATAATCAGTGTGTTTTAATTACATTTAGGGATTTAATGTTTTGGATTATATGGTGGGCTTTGGTTCGCATTTGGGGAATGTTATTACTATTAGTTATTATTATTAACAATCACTGCTTTTTTAGTTGTTGTTTTTTTTTTGTTGTTTGTTTTTTAAAGAGTTCTTGCTCTTCCAGATTAGTGCCTATTACATATTTTAAATTTTCTTTTCATTTAGCTAGTTCTGTGGGAGTCACCTGGTACAGGTTGTGATGTGGTGCCATTTGACCGTAAGGACAAGTTTTCTAGTGACTCCTGTTGGAGTCTGCACAGTCCCTTCATCTGGGGAAGGGCCAAGTGCGAGGGGGGGGGGTTTTTTTTTTTTTTTTTTTTTTTTCTCCTGGGGTGTGGGCGGGGATTGGGAAGGATGGCAATATTTTACAACCCTTATTATGAACAACAGGTCACATGGCTGTTGATTTGAAAGCTTCCTCGACATCATCTGCTGTCAGATTCCTAAGCTGGAATGTTAAAGGTCTTAACAATCCGGTGAAACGGTCTAAAATATATTCTCATATGAAACGCCTGAATCCAGACGTAATATTCCTACAGGAAACACATTTGCAAAATTCAAATCAGGTCAGGCTTAAATATCCATGGATTGGGGAGATTTACCACTCGAGCTTCAACTCAAAAGCCAGAGGAGTTGCCATACTATTTAATAAGAATATTCATTTTACAGCATCAAAAATAATGAAGGATACAAATGGCAGATTTCTTATAATCGCGGGCTCTCTGTTCCATACTCCCGTTTTATTAGTGAACATTTATGCACCAAACTTTGATAACCCAGACTTTATAAACAATTTAGTAAGCACACTTCCATATCTTGACACTCATCTGTTAATTTTAGCTGGGGACCTGAATTGTGTTATGAACACATCATTAGATCGCTCTTCATCTCGGCCCTGCACACAGTCTAATATGTCTAAATCTATTTTGGATTTTGTGTCCCAAAATGGATATGTAGATCCATGGAGGGCACAGAATCCACTAACAAGGACCTATTCTTTTTACTCGCAGGTGCACCAATCCTATTCCCGTATAGATTATTTTTTTGTTGACAGCTCTTTAATGCAGAGAGTCACTTCTTCTGAATACTATCCGATTGTTATCTCAGACCATTCTCCTCTAAGCATTGATATAAACTTTATAAATAAACCCCGTTCTAGTCCTCGTTGGAGATTTAATAGTCTCCTGTTATCAGATGAGCCATTTAATAAATTCATCTTATCAGCAATTGACGATTTCCTAATGTTCAATAAGAGCGATACAATTTCTCCCTCACTATTATGGGAAACATTAAAAGCCTATATTCGTGGTCAGATTATTTCTTTTTCAGCTAATGTCAATAAAAATCTACGCACTAAGATATCAGAAATATCAACAAAAATTCAGAATATTGACAGGCAAAATGCCGTTAATCCGTCACACGATTTGCTGAAACAGCGACAGGATCTTCAAATGGAACTTGATCTTTTAACAACATCTGATGCGGAGCGTCTCTTAATCCGATCTCGAGCCACTTATTATGAGCATGGGGAAAAACCAAGTAGACTTTTGGCACATCAACTGAAACGAAAGGCTAGCTCTCACACAATATCGCAAATCAAGGATCGATCGGGCAACCTTGTCTCAGACCCTGTCTCCATTAGTGACACCTTTAAAAAATTCTACTGCGATCTGTATAAATCTGAACTACAAGCAGACTCAAACGAGCTACTCGCCTTTCTTCAGAATATTGACATTCCTAGGATAGACAAATTGATTTCTGACCAACTTGAGGCTCCCATTAAATTAGAAGAAATATTAGAGTCAATTAAGAATATGCAAAGTGGTAAAACACCTGGCTCGGATGGTTTCTCTGCCGAATTTTTCAAAAAATTTAAAGATAAGATAGCCCCTCTTCTTCTCGAGGTTTATAATGAGTCATTCGGGCGTGGCCTGCTACCTCCCACCTTGACTCAAGCTTCAATCTCTCTCCTGTTAAAGAAGGATAAAGATCCTACTGCTTGCGAGTCTTATAGACCCCTTTCACTCTTGAATGTGGATTTTAAGATTTTGTCCAAAATACTCGCAACTCGGCTTGAGACAGTTCTCCCTCTGATTATCTCACAAGAACAAAATGGATTCATCAAAGGTCGCCAGTTGTTTTTTAATACCCGTACAATATTGAACACAATTTTTTCAACTCATTCCCCCAAGTCTCCTGAAGTAATCATTTCTCTTGACGCCGAGAAAGCTTTTGATCGAGTAGAATGGGAGTATCTCTTTGCCGCTCTTAATAGGTTTGGTTTTGGAGAGAGGTTTGTGTCCTGGATCAAACTACTTTATACATCTCCTCAAGCATGTATTCTTACTAATTCCATCCAATCGGACTATTTTTCGGTGGGGCGTGGTACTAGACAGGGTTGCCCTCTTTCCCCCCTCTTGTTTGCGTTAGCCATTGAGCCTCTTTCTGTTGCCCTAAGATCCCTTTCTTCTTTTCACGGAATCATCCGCTCTGGCGTCGAGCTTAAACTGTCCTTATATGCAGATGACCTTCTCCTGTATGTTTCTGACCCATTATGTAGCCTTCCCCCAATTTTAAATACTCTGGAAAAATTTGGATCGTATTCCGGCTATAAAATTAATTCACTTAAAACCGAATGCTACCCAGTGAATTCATTAGCTTTAAAGCTTAAGCCTTCTGATATCCCTTTTAGGCTCAGTCCCTCGGGGTTTAGATATTTGGGAATTAATATTACACGTACTCTGCCCTCGATGTTTTCTCAGAATTATACCCCACTAGTCTCCCAAATTGCATCAGACCTTCAGAGGTGGAACTCTCTCCCTCTTTCACTAATAGGCAGGATTAATATTATCAAAATGAATGTGCTACCTAGACTTCTGTTTTTATATCAAAACATCCCTTTGTTTCTGCCCAAACAGTTCTTCAGGTCCCTGGATCAGATGGTCTCTTCCTTTCTGTGGAATGGAAAGGCCCCCAGAATGAGACTTTCTTTATTACAACAGTTCACCACAAATGGTGGTCTTTCTCTACCCAATTTTACAATGTATTACTGGTCCTCGCATATTCATAAACTGAATTATTGGTTAAATTCACCGGATCTGATTTGGTGCAAACTTGAAGTTCAATCGATTTCTGCATCTTTTTCACCTGCCTCAATTATTTATTCATCATTACCAATTAAACTATCCTCTGTTACTACAAATCCTATAGTGCTTTCTACACTCAGGATCTGGTCACAATTTAGGTCCCATTTTAAATTTGTATTACCATCTAATAAAATGCCGTTATTAAAGAATCACATTTTCTCTCCAGCATCTACTAATGCTGCCTATAGAATTTGGCATGAGAGAGGTATTAGAACAATGAGAGACCTTTACGAAGATGGTTTGTTCCTTAGTTTTTCAGAATTGTCTTCTAAATTTAATCTACCCACTTCACATTTATTTCTTTATTTCCAAATTAGACATTGCGTTTCATCACGGTTTCCAAATTTTCCAACTTTGCCTAATGACCCACCATGGGTCGAATTCCTAGCTTTGAAGCCTAATCTGAAATCTCCTCTTTCTATTATTTATGGAAAACTTATGGCAATTGAGACCGACTCATCAGGTAAAACCAGAACTGCATGGGAACGGGAATTGGGTGTTGAACTGTCAGAGTCATGGTGGGATAAAGTTATTCTCAGCATACGCCAGAGTACACCATGTGCCAGACTACAACTAATACAGTTTAAAGTAATAAATAGAGTACATTTTTCAAAGTCCCGTCTATCAAAAATTTTCCATTCAATTTCAGATCAATGTGATAGATGTCAGGCCTCACCTTGCAACTTAAGTCATATGTTCTTCTTCTGCCCAAAATTACAAGGGTTCTGGAAATACTTCTTCTCCATACTCTCAGGAGTTTTTAAGATCCAGATTCAGAATGATCCACTTATTGCCATTTTTGGAGTTCCAGGGACCACACTTAACCTATCCCGCCAGCAGAGGGAGGTCCTAGCCTTCTGTTCTCTCCTTGCCAGGCGCTGTATTTTGCTCGCGTGGAAATCTCCCACACCTCCATCCACATCGCAATGGCTTAACACCGTAAGATCATTCTTGAAAATAGAAAAAATTTCATTAACAGTGAAAGGTAGTTCTGAAAAATTTACTTATAAATGGGCACCCTTTGTGTCATATGTAAAATCTTTGCCTTCACAACATACAGATTGATACCCTGATTCATGCTCAATGCACGGACTGATGGGACTAACTCATCACACNATAACAGAGCCCTAGAGAGAGAGAGTTCCGACACTCTTTGAACTCGCCGACAGGCGGTCACGTGGTTCATGTAGCTCTCAATTGTTCCAAACAGCTCGTCGCTGTCAGTCAATTTGGGCAGCTACTGAAGCAACATGACACAAAAAAAATGACTTTTCTTACTTTGTCCAGCGTTTTTCAGTAATTATTGAGCCGTAACAAACTGACAGTGCTGGGCAGCGCTAATCCAAAAATTAGTTCCGCTATTTCTAAAGCACTAATTAATTTATTTAGGTCCGCAATTTCAAAAGCACTAATGTCTTATGAAAATTAGGGGAAGCTAAATTCTAAACCGCTAATTAAATTCAACAATTGCTAGCCAACAAGTTATGCAATATTTGCACTAGACTGCCAACTAGCGGTGCATGAACTGTTATACAGTACACGTTTATCCTACCTCTTACGTCACAGCAGCAGCTTCCCATTAACTCCTCCTGACCCACCTGGATATTTACAGTCCTGGACAGAAGAAACATCACAGTTGGCAAAAAGAGCAACAAACATTTAAAAAAAAACTTTACATGTATTAACAGCTGCACGTACAAATTATATTCTTCATTACACATGCACATACTTTGTATTTATTTTTTTAGATTATCCTATATCTGTTAAGCACCTTGGTCAATGCAAGGCATTGCAGGAAGGTGCTATACAAATAAAGTTTATTACATTATTATTATTATAACTTCAATTCAAAGACCACATCAACAGTACAGGTAAAATTAAAGTTAGAGATCAAGTTTTTAAGTGCACTTCCAAGTTGTATCCAAGTTTAATTCATATAAGAGTCAATTAAGCTTAATTTACTTCAATATTGTTTCAAAAAACAAATAGTAATTTCTTTTTTGTTGCGCAACCGAAAAATAATTAAACCAATTCCAAAATTCTATAGGCAGTCTGTGTTTAGAGGCAACTGTTGCCCTGGCAACAACAAACTGCATTATATCAAAGAAAGCACTACCGTACTTGCCACCGTACACGTCGCATCTCCCTATAAGTCGCATCAGTCCAAATATGTCTAATAACGTGGAAAAATACATAAATATGTTGCTTCGCCTTATAAGTCAGCTCAATTATGCGTCACTGCTGATGCGTCGTGTTTGTTACGTGTCACAGCTGACAACCCGGAAATGTGGGTCGGTGTTGTGCCAAAAATTGATTGGTCGCCAAATGGCGGCCGTGGGAGCTTGCACAGGAAGACTTTAACAAGAATAACAAGAATAACACTTAAAAACAATTATTTGTTTGCTCGATATTATAGCAAAGGTGTCTCAGTTCAACTTTTCCTTAATAAATGCACTTTAATGGTCAAATTAACTGCATTTCAAAAATGGTTTCGCGGAAGCTCACAGGAGGACTCGCAGTGCATTTCTTCGAAATCTAATAAGATAACCACCTAAAAACAATTATTTGCTTGCTCGAAATTATAATAAAGGTGTGTCTCAGTTTAGCTTTTCTTTAATAAATGCACTTTAATGGTCAAATCAGCTGCATTTCACCTGGGTGGCGCAGTGAAATGGTCAAGTGCCAGTTTGGTTTACCGGTGATCGATTTTTTAGGTCATCGAATTTCCGCGCAGGGTGCAGTTCCATTGCCTGCCAAGGTGCAGGCGGTGGCAGAGTTCCCACGTCCTCTGGTGGTTAAAAAGTTGCAGGAGTTTTTGGGCATGGTGAACTTTTACAACAGGTTCATTCCCAATGCAGCCCATCTCCTGCAGCCTCTCTACGAGGCCCTGCGCTCGAGGAAGGCGACTGACACAGTGGTTTGGACCCCGGACCGGATCACTGCTTTTGATGGTGCTAAGTCCGCGTTAGCTAGTGCGGCACTCCTAGCCCATCCAGATTCAGAGGCCCCGATTGCGTTGACAACTGATGCTTCAGATATAGCTGTGGGGGCCGTTGTAGAGCAACGCGTTGGCGACGCATGGCAGCCGTTGGCATTTTTCAGCCGTAAATTGCGGGACTGCGAGCGCAAGTACAGCGTTTTTGACCGCGAGTTGTTGGCGCTATTCTTAGCTACACGGCATTTTCGTTTTTTGCTGGAGGGTCGTTCGTTTACGGCTTATGTGGACCACAAACCACTCACGTTTGCAATGTCTAAAGTTTCGGAGCCCTGGTCAGCGCGTCAGCAACGGCACTTGGCGGCCATTTCAGAGTTTACAACGGACGTCCGCCATGTGGCTGGAAAATCCAACTCAGTGGCAGACTGTCTGTCACGGGTGCTCGTTTGTCCTGTGCTCCTCGGGGTAGATTTTTCTGCCATGGCCGCTGACCAACCGGGAGACGCTGATATAACTGCCCTTCGTGCCGGCGTTTCAGGGCTTAAGCTAGAGGAGGTCAAATTGGGAGAGGGCGGTCCTTTGATCCTGTGTGACGTTTCCACAGGCCGGACACGCCCAGTGGTTCCATCAGGTTGGCGCCGCCGCATTTTTGACTCTGTTCACTCTCTCTCGCACCCAGGTGTGCGCGCGTCTGTGAAACTAGTCAGCGCACGTTTTGTGTGGCCTGGTTTACGCAGAGAGGTGAGGAGTTGGGCAGCGGCTTGCGTGGCTTGTCAGCGTGCCAAGGTGCACCGGCACACTAAGGCACCACTGGAACCATTTCCCATTCCAGCCAAGCGTTTTGACCACGTGCATGTGGACTTAGTTGGTCCCCTGCCCCCATCACGGGGTTTCACACACCTGCTTACAGTGGTCGACCGCACAACCAGGTGGCCGGAGGTCGTTCCTCTTTCTTCCACAACTACCTCCGACGTGGCTGGTGCGTTCCTCTCCACTTGGGTTGCCCGTTTTGGTGTGCCCTCGGACATCACTTCAGACAGAGGTCCCCAGTTTATTTCAGGGCTCTGGTCCGAGATGGCGCGCTCCTTGGGGGTGCAGGTGCATCGCACTACCGCCTACCACCCTCAGGCTAACGGGTTGGTTGAACGTTTCCATCGGTCTCTTAAGGCGGCGTTACGTGCTGCGCTAACAGACGTTGGCTGGGTGGAGCGTTTGCCGTGGGTGCTGCTTGGGTTGCGATCAGCTCCTAAGGAGGACCTCAACGCTTCATCAGCCGAGTTGGTTTTTGGTCAGCCTTTACGAATCCCAGGGGAGTTTTTGTTAGACGCTGCCGCTCCACGGTTCCCCGAAGCGGTGGACCCCTATTCGCAGAGTAGTCTTTTGGTTCCGGGTCCTGTGCACCATTGTTTCCCGCAGGCGTTTGTGCCCACAGCACTCCAGTCTGCCCGTTTTGTTTTTGTGTGACGTAAAGCCCACCGTTCGCCCCTCCAGCCTCCGTATGACGGGCCGTTTCGGGTGCTCGAAAGGGGCGCGAAAAGTTTTGTTTTAGACATGGGTGGGCGTAGAGAGCTGGTTACAGTGGACCGCCTGAAGCCAGCCTATGTCAGAGTCAGAGTCAGAGTCAGAGAGAATTTATTGTCATTTGCACCGCATGTAGTACATGTGTTGAAAACGAGATTATGTACACAGGGTCCCAGTTACATCCAACAACAAATGCAAGAGAAAAACAATAATAACATCTAGGATTAACTAAGAGAGACATCAGCTAGTAATACACTAAGCCCTAATGTAGTAGAAAAACATCATTATAAACAGCAGCACGAACATGAGCAGATGGTCACAGATGAACGCAGATAGTCACAGATGAACGCAGCAACAAGAAACAGATCAGTATCAGCATGATGTGACATTTTGCAGTGTTTATTCTTATTATTTATTTATTCATGAGTCTGACAGCCTCAGGGTAGAAGCTGTTCCTCAGTCTAGTGGTTCTACATTTGATGCTCCTCAACCTCCGTCCCGAGGGGAGTGGTGCAAAGAGTGAGTGTGCTGGGTGAGTGAGGTCTTTCATGATGCAGGTGGCTCTTTTTCTGCATCTGGAGGTGTAAATGTCTGTGATGGTGGGGAGACTGACTCCCACAGACTTCTGTGCAGCCTTCACCACTCTTTGTAGAGCTTTCCTCTCTGCAACTGTGCAGCCTCCATGCCACACGTTGATGCTGGAGCACAGGACGCTCTCCACTGCACACCTGTAGAACGAGGTGAGGACTGAGCTTCTCAGACCAGCTCGTCTCAGCCGTCTGAGGAAGTAGAGTCTCTGATGACCTTTCTTGATCAGGCTGGTGGTGTTATTGCTCCAGCTGAGGTTATCATTCAAGTGTACACCCAGGTACTTGTAACTGGAGACCACCTCCACCGCAGATCCACCTATATACAGTGGGGTGTGGGTGTGTTTGTTCCTTCTGAAGTCCACAATCATCTCCTTCGTCTTCTTCACATTCATGTGAAGGTTGTTCTCTTTGCACCAGCTCTCCAGATGTTCCACCTCCTGTCTGTAGCTGGATTCATCATTATCTGTGATGCATCCCACCACAGCTGTATCATCTGCAAACTTAACAATATGACAGCCTGGATGTGTGGCTGTACAATCATATGTGAGCAGAGTGAACAGAAGAGGGCTCAGCACACATCCTTGAGGAGAGCCAGTGCTGAGGGTGATGGTGGAGGAGGAGAAGTTGTGGATCTTCACGGACTGTGGTCTGTTTGTTAAGAAGTCTAGTACCCAGTTACAAATAGAGGGGCTTAGTCCAAGTGTGGATAGTTTGTCTATCAGAGTTTGGGGGATCATGGTGTTGAAGGCAGATGTGAAGTCCACAAAGAGCAGACGCACGTATGAGTCCTTCTGATCCAGGTGGGTGAGAGCAGTGTGGACCACAGAGGAGATGGCGTCCTCTGTTGATCGGTTCTCACGGTATGCATATTGATGAGGGTCCTCGCTGATGTTGACGGCTGTCTTGATGTGGGACATGACCAGTTTCTCAAAACATTTAGCGACTATCGGGGTGAGAGCCACCGGTCTATAGTCATTCAGACCAGTCACTGTGGAGCTTTTTGGGACTGGGATGATGGTGGCAGTCTTCAGGCAGGTGGGAACTGACTCCAGTGAAAGTGAGGTGGTGAAGATGTCAGCCAGCACCTCACAGAGCTGGTCCGCACATTCCTTCAGAACTTTCCCTGGGATGTTGTCTGGACCCGTAGCTTTATGAGGGTTGATCCTTCTGAGACTACCTCTCACTTCTGCTGCGGTCACTTTGAGGTGCTCCTCGTCTGGTGATGAGTTGAGTCTGGTGCTAGTTGGTCTGTTTGGATCATCAAAACGTGCATAAAACTTATTGAGGGCATCAGGCAGGGATGGGTCCCTGGGGCATTGTTTGCTTTTGCCCTTGTAGTCTGTTAAGCATTTGATGCCCTGCCACATGCTCCGTGGATCATGTGAGATGAACTGACCCTCGATCCTCTGTGCATACGCGGCTTTGGCCTTCTTTATGCCATCATCCAGTTCTCTCCTGCACTTTCTCAACTCCTCAGTATCTTTAGACTTGAATGCAGTGTCCCTGGCTGCCAGCAGGGTGCGGACATCCTTATTTAGCCAGGGTTTTTGATTGGGGTAAAATTTAACACACTTTCTTATGGATACATTTTCAGCACATGTACTGATGTAACCCAGGACTGAGGAAGCATAAAGTTCCAGGTCAACTGAACTTCCATTCGTAGCTGCCTCTTTGAAGACAAAGAGTGTGTTGGCTGATGAAGAGGTGTTGCCGGCTCAGGTTCCTAGACGCGGCCGCCCTCCTGCTCGACCCCATCTTCCGTTTTCTCCCCCCAACTGTGTTCCTCCCCCTGTGGCACAAAATGTTGTTCCTGCACGGGTGCCAGCTGTTTCTCCGCCCCCGAGTCGACGCAGTCGGTTCGGCAGGTTGATTAGGCCCCCTGTGAGAGACTGATATGTTTTGTATTTGCCCTTCTGGGTGTTCGGGGGGGGGGGTGTGTGGTGTGTTGGTGAGGTATGTGGCCTCATCTCTCTCACCCAGTAGGAGGAGCCAGCGAGGTGCTCCCCAGGTTTTGCCAGGTGAAGAAGAAGAAGTGTTCGTGTGTAAATTCATTCATTCTGTTTCTGGTTTTGACGCTCGAAGGATTAAAGGCAACTGCTTGCAGATCAGTTTGTTTCTCCTTCTTCACACGCTACACTACGTTGATGCATGCTTGTTAACTCCGCATGCATTCAAGGCGGAAACTTCAGTGACGTCAATGCCCATATATGGAGAGGGGCGGATTTTCCCGGAGCTGCTGCGAAAAACTGCTAAAAAACATGAAATAACACATTTAGCGTTATTTCTCTACAATATAAATAAATGATCCTGTTGTAATGATTGAATGAATTATGTTTGTCCACTAGATGGCAAGCATGAGTTTATGTGAATGCATAAATGTAAAGAAAAGAACAACAGAAGTAGATAATTAAGGAGAGACACCTGTGAGCAACCTGTGTGAGCAGCTTCACAAAAGATACTATAATAAAAGTGTCTGGAAGATACACAACGTCTGGTTAATTTCAAACACAAATATAACATGGTGTCAGGAGTGAACTGAGTGGCAGCCATGGACCTGAAACCACCGGAGAGCTTGAAGCTGACGGGAAACGTGGATGAAAATTGGCGTGCCTTCAAACAACGTTTTCAACTATATGTTGCTGCAATGGGTTTGGAGACAAAGCCGGATGCCAGAAAGGTAGCAATGTTGCTGACCATAGCAGGAGCACAGGCTTTGGAAGTCTACAACACTTTTGTGTTTGATGACCCAGAAGACAAAGAAAAGTTGGATGTTGTGCTGAGTAAATTTGATGCTCACTGTTCTCCCAGGAAGAATGAATGCTATGAGAGATATGTGTTTCGTTCCCGAATGCAGACCCAGCATGAACCCTTTGATAACTTTCTGACAGATTTGAAGGTGAAAGCTCAGTCATGCAATTTTGGCCTGCTAAAGGACTCTATGATCAGAGACCAGATCGTCTTTGGTGTGCGTGATGGAAAGCTCAGAGAGAGACTGCTGAGAGAAGTGGAACTGACCCTGGAAACAGCTGTAAAGATGTGTCGGGCAAGTGAACTGTCTCTGCAGCAAGTGAGGACATTTTCTGAACTTTCAACAGGACAGACTTCACAGTTCAGTGATGGTGCTGCAGCAGTTGGAGCAGTGTCCTGCCAGAAGAAACACCATGCTCAAATGATGCAGCTGCAAGAGGATTGCATTATCAGCTGTAAGCGCTGTGGGTCACGGCATAAAGTGAGACAATGTCCTGCTTACGGTAAGCAGTGTTTGAATTGCCGTGGAAAGAATCATTTTGCAAAACAATGCTTTATGAAGAAGAAAGAAGAGAAGAAGAGGAATCGTGTAAACTTAGTGGATGAAACTGACTTAAGTGACACATTCTTTATTGGTGTTGTGAGTTGTGAAAATGAGTCAGAAAAAGTGCACTGCGTTGACAGAGATGATAAATGGACAATTCCTTTGCTGACCAATGGAGCCATAGTTAAGTTCAGATTGGACACAGGTGCTAAGGCTAATCTCATAAGCATGTCTGATATAAAACAAATGCAACTAAAACCTCACATTAAGGAAGTGAAGTCGAGTCTGAGAGACTATAATGGACAATCAATTGAGTGCATTGGCACATGTCAGCTGAAGGTGACAGTTAAAGGATCAAAACATCTTGTGTTCTTCTCAGTTGTTAAAGAGGATCGTGAGTCACTTTTAGGTGACAAATCCTGTGAAGAACTTGGACTAGTGAAAAGAGTCTACCAAATAAACACAGAATTGAATGAACTCCATAGTCCTGCTGATGCAATGCTTCAGGATTATGAGGATGTCTTTCAGGGATTAGGTGCTGTACCCTGCACATACAAGATTCAGCTGAGAGAGAGTGCTCAGCCTGTTGTGCATGCTGCACGTCGCATTCCAGCACCACTGAGAGAGGGGTTGAAAAATGAGTTGGACAGAATGACCAGTTTGGGAGTCATTAAAAAAGTGGAAGAGCCCACAGATTGGGTTAATTCCATCGTGATTACAAAGAAGAAGAATGGAGAATTAAGAATATGCATGGATCCAAAAGATCTAAATGAGAACATCAGGAGAGAACATTATCAAATACCCACTCGAGAAGAAATTATCAGTGAGATGGCTGGAGCAAGTTATTTCACCAAGTTGGATGCAGCACAAGGGTTCTGGCAAGTAAAGCTAGATGAAAGCAGTACCAAGTATTGTACTTTTAACACACCTTTTGGAAGATTTTGTTTTCTAAGACTCCCTTTTGGAATAAAATCTGCACCTGAAATATTCCATAGAGCGATGGAGCAGATCATAGAAGGCTTGGAAGGAGTGAGAGTCTACATTGATGACATCATCATCTGGGGATCAACAGCTCAGGAACACAATGACAGATTGAGACGCGTCATGGAGCGCATACGAGAAAATGGACTAAAGCTCAATAAAAATAAATGTGAGTTTGGGGTCAAAGAAATTATGTTTCTCGGAGACAAACTATCTGCCCAAGGTGTTCAGCCAGATGAAGAGAAAATAAAAGCCATCTTGAAGATGCCACAGCCTGTCGACAAAACGGGTGTCCTGCGCATCATGGGGATGATCAATTTTATAGGAAAATTCATTCCAAATTTGAGTGCCAAGATGACAAACATTCGCAGACTCTTGAATAACAATAGTCAATTCCAGTGGACTGAGGTTCATGATCAAGAGTGGAAGGAACTGAAAAACTATCTGACTACTGAACCAGTGCTCACCTTCTACGATCCTACTAAAGAACTAAAGCTGTCTACAGATGCCTCAAAAGATGGACTGGGAGCAGTTCTTCTTCAAGCTGAGAATGAACAATGGAAGCCAGTGGCTTATGCGTCCAGAGCCTTGACAAAAGCTGAATGCAAATATGCTCAAATAGAGAAGGAATGTTTGGGGCTGTCTTATGGATTGGAGCGGTTTCATAACTATGTGTATGGTTTACCATCTTTTTTAGTTGAAACAGATCACCGGCCCTTGGTTTCTATCATCAGAAAGCACCTGAATGAAATGTCACCGAGGATCCAGAGGCTTATGATGAGGATGCAGAGGTATGATTTTACACTGATCTACACTCCAGGGAAACATCTGATTCTTGCTGATGCTCTGTCCAGAGCCCCTACGGACAATGCTGTGAGTTCAACTGAAGAGGATATTCAATGTCATGTGAATTTGGTGTCCACTGTGTTGCCTGTGTCAGACAACAAGTTGGAGCAAATAGTTGAGGCAACAGCTAAAGACACAGGATTACAGTTGGTCATGCAGAACATGGAGGAAGGATGGCCAATAGGCTCATGTTCACAGTTTTTCAAAGTTAAAACTGACCTAAGTGTTGTAAATGGACTGCTGCTGAAAAACAACAGAATTGTGATTCCACAAGTATTAAGACAAGATATTCTGCAGCGGATTCATGAGGGTCACCTAGGCATTGAAAAATGTAAAAGAAGA
>JBBPBX010065904.1:0-19820 GCA_038048925.1 Garcialebias charrua | reverse complement strand
TTAGACAAACACGAATTACATGGTTTACTAGTTTAGTTAGCTTAGGAGCCCATTTTTCATATAATCATAACTTAATCAAGTAGTTTCTCTTCATCCAGTGCAGGTAACATAGTTACTGCCGCTGGTCCACAGACAACAATACATTGTGCTCGATAACCAGAACACATCACACATAATATATATACTACTATGATAGACTACATTATTACTTAAAGGCTAATACACTTAGAGTTCACATCTAGAAAACAGTTTTACTGATTTAAGACTCTGCTCGCACATCCATCTACAGAGATAACGCACACCAGAACACCATATCTTAGTCAGAAGAGAGGCCACTGTATGCATATAAATGTATTTTATGTCTGTACGCTGATTAATCATTATGCCTGTCATAATAAATTCTTTTTTATACAAATTCTCTCCTTTTGAGCACCTCTCTAAGAGTTTAGGACTCTTCATGGCCTAACAGAGCAGACAAAAACATTAAACTCCAGCTCTTTTTTTTCCAACCAGCTCATTTAGCATACCATCACAACAGTCCAGTGTTAGCGCGGGTTAGCTAGCTAGCTAGCCCGCGCTAACACATGCGTTCCGCTCCGGTCCGACCTCCGCAGCAAATACGCACTCATTTTAATCAATGAGACTGTTACTGGCTCCGCACGGCGACTGTGTAGCTAGCTCGGACGGTAGCTTGCAGTCCGAGCTAGCTAACTCGAAAAAATCGCCTCGAAATGTACAGCTCGAACATATCGGCACAGCTAGTAAGCCGTTGGTAAATTCTGCTGTTGACTGTACGCCCCAAAATAATCGTTCAAAGTTTGTCACGGGTTTATTAACTAATGTGATTTACAAAACTTTACTTACTGTTGTTGCTGAGCCCGCGCGCAGACGATTACGAATTACTTCACGCATGCGCACACCGTTCTTCTTCTTCTTCTTCTTCATGGGGTTTAATGGCGGTTGGCAAAACACTTTAGGTGTGCATTACCGCCACCACTGGTATGGAGTGTGGTTCTTCATGGGATAATTCTATGTGTACGCCTGATTAAACTATATGTATTTCAAATTCTATTAAACAACTTTGTTTTCTTAAAATATCTAATTATAATTTGGATATGTTTACTCTCTAAGTTATGTTGTAGTGCAGCTATTATGTTAAACTTTTCTTTTATCTCTTCAAATTCTCTCTTCATATATTCACGGTCTTGATCATAGTTTTGACATTCCTGTAGAACATGTTGCAATGTTTCATCTTGTCCACAGTGCTCACATTTGCCTGTATTGTGTTTCTTTTTTTGAAATAATGAATAATTAAGTCCTGTGTGTTCAAATCTTAGTCTTGTTATTAATCTTTCCTCCTTTCTGCTCCTTCTTCCAGTTCGTGTTTCACCTACTGTCATTTTGATCCCATAAAACCATCTTCCTTTACTTTCTTCATCCCATCTTTTCTGCCATTCTTTCTTCAGTCTTTGTTTAATGATACTTTTTGCCTCTGATTTACTTGTTTTTACTGTGAAGTTGATCTGAGTTTGAGTTGCCTTCTTTGCCATCTTATCTGCTGTCTCATTTCCTTTTATCCCAATGTGTGCTGGTACCCATAAAAATGTTATTGTTAATCCCATTCTTTGTGTACTAAATAACTAATAACTAAGGAGTGCCAGTGCCAAGGAGTGCGAAGGAGTGCCAAGGTGTGGGAAGATGTGGGAAGATGTGGGAAGGAGTGCAAAGGTGTGGGAAGGTGTGGGAAGGAGTGCGAAGGATCCCTTTTTTACTATATTTTTTCCCCTTGTCCCAAACGTAGAAAAATATGTTTATAGTAAATGGAGCTTATTTATGTAGCGTTTTCCAGCCCCCTATGAGGGGCCCCAAAGCTCTTTACAATACCAACCATCCACCCATTCATACACACATTCATACACCGGTAGCGGCAGACCCATGCAAGGCGCCATCCAGTCCTACCGGGAGCAACTCGGGGTTAAGTGTCTTGCCCGGGGACACAACGACACATGGTGTGGGGAACCAGGATTCGAACCTCCAACCTTCCGATTGGGGACGACTGCCATTACCACTACGCCACGGCCGCTTAATCTGTCCTAACCACATTTATTTTATTAAAATCAATTATATGTTAAATTATATGTTAAAATAAATATGTGAAATGAACCTGCATTATTTGTCTATTTAATATAAACTGCACAGTAGGTATGTTTATGTAGTATTCAGCCTTGGAAAAAAATACAATGTAGAAAATGTTAATGAACTATTGGTTTAAAGAAATTGTATTAGGACAATGGAGTCTGTTCAAAGTTAAACAGAACCTGTATAAAAAATAGAATGATTAATACTTTGAGTGGGCATGCTGATCAAAGAAACAGATTTGTCTTAATTCAAGTTAGTTTGTTATCTTGAAACAAGATTTTTCACATTTTACAAACCTCACGACAACTGCAAATGTTAATGAAATGTCAAAAAAGCTTGTTTCAAATAAGAAATGACTCAAAACAAGATATTTTCAAGACTTTTTGCCTTATCAAGATTTTCAAGATGCATTGTCTCAAAACAAGTTGTTATGTCTTACTTAGAAATATGTTTTTGACTTATATTAAGTGTGATAAGAGGTTTTGACTTGAAATTAGAAAATTTGACTTGGTAAGATTTTACGTTTTTGCAGTGTGAGCACTTTCAGCTACAGCTTAGGCTCTCAGACTTCTCAGTACGCTGAGATTGCGGGCATCCTAATAGCTCTCCAGTTGGCTGTAGAACATTCCATCAAGACACTAGTCATCTGTACTGACTCGAACTATGCTCGGTTGAGTTTCGCCTGTCATCTCGCTGTGTGGAAACGTAACGGTTTTCTCACAAGCGACAGGAAGGCGGTCAAACACAAAGAGCTCTTCATGGCGTGTGATCACTTGGTGACGTTACACGACATGCAGATCTACTGGAAGAAAGTTCCAGGACATTCAAGAGTCCCAGGCGATGACAAGTACTATAATGACATTGCAGATTCTTTAGCCAAAGAAGGAGCCGACAAAGGTCAGCTGTGGTCCTTTGACCCCTCCTGGTTGGTCAAGACTCTGCCAATACAACCTACTGTCGAGGTTATGGCAGTCACACGTGCACAGGCCGCAGCCAAACCTGCCGACAACGCAGTCTCGGTACGACCTGCACTGACTGACACAGACATCGTCCGACTGCAAAAGTTGGACCCTGCTATCAAGTCCATGGTGCTGTACCTGACTGACCCTGACAATAATACTCTGTCCAAAGACGAGCTGGATTCTGATCCTGACCTCAGGGTACTCTATCATCTGCGCTCGCAGCTGAAACTGATCAAAGGCATCCTAACTTTTGCCCATGGACCAGCGTCCTCACCAGTGTTCGTGGTTCCCCATGGCCACAGGGGGGTGATGTTAGTTCATGCCCATGATCTCCCGTCCGCAGGACACAAAGGAGAGAAAGCCACTGACGGCATTGAAACAAATTGCCTATTGGCCTGGTATGAAAAAGGATGTCAAGGACTACATTGACGGGTGCTTGATTTGCGCCCAGTTTCAGCCTACCAGACCACTCCACAGAGCACCACTGCAAAGCAGAGGCATTTCATTTCCATGGTCTGACATCCAGTTTGACTGGGTGGGGCCACTCACTAAGAGCTCTAGAGGAAATAAATATTTCCTCACGGTAACCTGTGCATTTACCAAATGGGTAGAATGCCTACCAGCTCCTAATGACACAGCACAAACCACTGCTATTTTGCTAGTGAATCATGTATTCTCCAGGTTTGGACTTCCCCTTAGGGTGAACTCAGACCAAGGTACACACTTCACAGGTGAAGTGATGAAAGAACTGTGGAAGACGCTTGGCGTCAAAGCTGATTTCCATATTGGCTACCACCCACAATCTTCAGGACAAGTAGAGAGAGCAAACAGAACGGTGGTGAGTATTTTGAAGAAATACGTAGCCGCAAACCACAAGGACTGGGACGTGAAACTCCCTTTAGTCCTGATGGCCATTAGGGCCACTCCACACACATCAACTGGCGTCTCTCCCTTCGAGATGATGACCGGTCGACAAATGACTCTCCCTCTACACCTGTTGTACCAACCAGGTGACGCCACCATGGCAACAGCCTACACCACTCAACAATACATGAAAGACTTGAATGTACACCTCCGAGACACTTTTGCTTTTGCCCAGCAAAACCTGGAAAGGTCTGCTGAGGGACGCAAGGCGTACTATGACCAGAAGGCTTCCCATGATGAACTCCAAGTGGGAGACAGAGTCTTGTACTATACTTTCGCCCCCACAGCCGGGAAAGGAGGGTCCGGGACCGGGACTCTCGCCCGCAAACTAATGCCCAGGTGGACGGGACCTCATTTGATAACAGACAAAGTGTCCTCAGTTGTCTACGGAATCAAAATCAGCAAAGGTCGCAAACGGCCAATTGTTAAATGGGTACATCGAAATCAAATCAAACCTTTTCAGGCGCTCAATGACTCCGTAATTGACGAAGATCTGACAAACTCACAGACTTCATGGGAAAATAAGGTCGTCCAAACACAGGTTAGTAAATAAACTAATCAGTTTAGACTGTATTTCTGGTGTGTGACACGTTGGAATCTGACGACCAGAGTGAGTTTGTTGTAGTGAAACGTTGTTTTTAGTTGCTTAATTGCTACTTTTGGTGTTATTGAAGTTGTTATTGTTTTCTGAACACTCCCAGCCAAAAGAGGTTTTGATTAATGTTAGTTGAAGACTTAAATGGATTTAACTATGCCAACATGCTGTTCATTTTGTTAAAGATCTCAATCTTTGAAGAGTCATTGTAGATCAATACTACTTAAGGTACTATAATCTACACTGACCTCCCAATCATTTAGGTAGGACCGATTCGATCGTTTCTATTCTAGATCTATTCATTTTGATGAGTCTCGCCATAGACTTCAAAATTTATAGGGAATACCAAATCTTGCGTCGTTCGTCTAAAAGACAACAGACATTTAGACCAAACTAGATTTCATTTTTTTAATTTTAGTTTAACCTAAACTAAATAATGAATGGAGGAATAGTTTGAATGAAGAGGCCTTCGTTACAGAAGCCCTCTACATTTCTATAGGTATAGATCCCTATTTCTGATTTTTACAGCATTGATCCACCCCTTAATTGGTAATTGTAGCTGATCTAATCCATGATAGCTTACATACCAGGTGCATATAGGTAAGGCTTAATGTAGAATCCCTATCATAAGCCCACCTAAAACCACATAATTGCATGACACATTGAACCAGGGTGGCACCGACTGGAAGCCATCCAGCCTGCAACCTTCGATGTGGGGACCTGCTGATCCAACGTTGGTCTTCAACCTTCATCCAAGGCCCGCCTCCTCTGCTTCAATCGAGGGATCCCCTCTACATGCTGATTAAAAACCATTCTTGCTGATGAAATCAATAACCCCCATCGTTGTGGATTTACCGTTGTGGATTATAAGACTTTGTTTTCCAAGGGATCACAGACTCAGTTTTCCATGGGTTAACAGACTATGTTTTCCAAAGGATTGAAAGCTTACCGCAATGGGATTACCTACGAACAGTATGGAATTTCCAAAAACATTATGGGAGTATAATTTTGAACTTTTTTTTGACTTTTTTTTTTCCACTTGCTGGATTACATAGAGGTCAGAGACATTCGGTGGTATCCTTTCGTGTTGGAACTCATCTCCAAGGACAGGCGATGACTTCCAAAAAGGGGGACTGTAGTGATACACCTAACCTCTGATATTTTAGGCTTGACCTTCAAGTACACCTCTCTGCATCTCTCTGGAACTCTCAGTGTTACACCTTCTTGAAGCCTTCAAGGAGACGAGTAGACACTATTTTGGTTAACAATTATTATGAATTAATGGACACTAATTAATCAGATTGAACTTTCTCTTTAAAGATCCACTGACGTGATTTTTCTACTATTCATCAAATTGCTCAAAATATATATATTTTATCATTTAAATATGTTAGTTTTTGCAAACAAAATGATAAATCACTTTAATTTTGCTTTAAAAGTGATTTTGAACTTCAAGCTGTGTTTAATCGTGGGATATCCGTTTACACCCGAATGCACCATCTGTGATGTAATGTCCAGAGTTGAGGCAGAGCTCTGAGCTTGTCACGGTGTGCGCAGCTCCACATGAAGGTCAGTCTGATACAGCATCAGACCTAAATTAGATCCTGTTGTTTCTTGTTTCATCACCCAAACTATTTTCTGCTTCCCAAAATGAAGACAAATAGCTCAAATCTTCACCTAGATTGATAAATTAGTCAAGTTTTAAAATGTCCGCTATTGAAGAGACTGGAGCCCTCTGCCTCTCACTCTGGACATTACGTCACAGATGGTGCGTTCAGGTGTAAACGGATTTCCCATGATTAAACACGGCTTGAAGTTCAAAATCACTTTTAAAGCAAAATTAAAGTGATTTATCATTTTGTTTGCAAAAACTAACATATTTAAATGATAAAATATATATATGTTTTGAGCAATTTGATGAATAGTAGAAAAATCACGTCAGTGGATTTTTAAATGTTAGTTTCTTTGCTGCAATTTGTAAAACCTAAGCCAATGCGCGTGATATTGCGCAATGCGCCACACAGCTGGAGCGCATTGCGCGGTGATTATGCTGTCGGCTTTGTCTAATGAAATAAAGATATAGTGGATGTATGGATGTATGTATGTATGGATGGATGGATTATGTATGGATGATGGATGGAAACTGATTTGCTTGCAAACGCAGTAAAAGCTTCTTTTTTTTCCTGGTCGGTCAGAAAAACAGCTGACAGCCCTGATAGCTTTGATCAGCTTTATTTTCCTTATTAAATAAAGACATTAAAGCCAACCAAATCCAGCATGTTACGTTACAATCCTTGAATAAAACACCAACTATTATTTAGTTACATCTTAATGGTGTTCTAAAAACAAACAAAAATAAACTCACCCCATCAGAAACTGAAAGTATTCCTGCAAAACGCCTTTTCTTTTCACTGGGCAGCCTAGATGTTAAGTAGCAATGTGTTTCTTTCAAATCTGCACATTATTGGCCAAAACCAATAACAACAGCTGCTCTGATACCAGCCAAACAAGTCTGCATGTTAATCAGCTGTGAGTGTCCCCGGCCCCAATACGCGAATCCCTGCGGCTTGTTTTTACTCTGAAAACAAACTGATTTCTAACACAAAGTTTATCAGTTTAAACACTTCTAAAGTGTTTTTTAAAGCATGGGATGGTTTCTTCACAACTTCAACTAGTGTATTTTGTAAAAAACGATTTTCACTAATTTCTCAGAACTTGAAGGTTTATTGATTTTGTTTTCAGTTAGAGTGTGCGCGACTTGTTCCTGACTTTGCCGTGGCGCGTCATATATATCTGTTACTGGTACACCACTGAATAAGGCCCAGGAAATGGCTAGGCCTCGGGTTGAGTGAGCATGTACCCCAGAGGGCACCTGCTGACCTTTGCTGCTGTATGCCCTCTTAATGGCCTCAGTCACTCAGTGTGAAGATACGCTGTTTTGACAGGGCTCTGCCAGCAGGAGTAGCAAAACAAACAAACAATAGGTTTGTTTTGCACCAGCTGATAGTTCTCTCTATGTAGACGATCGGGGCCCTAACTGGGCCGAGCACGTTCAGACGACCACTGTTCTTCAGTTATGGTAAATGGAGCTTATTTATATAGCGCTTTCTAGCCCCCTGTGAGGAGCCCCAAAGCGCTTTACAATACCAACCATCCACCCATTCATACACGCATTCATACACCGGTAGTGGCAGACAGCCATGCAAGGCGCCTTTCCAGTCCTACCGGGAGCAACTCAGGGTTAAGTGTCTTGCTCAGGGACACAACGACACATGGTGTGGGGAACCGGGATTCGAACCTCCAACCTTCCGATCGGGGGACGACTGCCATTACCACTACGCCACGGCCGCCCAGTTAGAACAGGGGGAGGAGGAACAGTTGAAAGCTCAAAGTCCAGACTTCTGGGATTTAAAGTTGGTACTTTTGGCACATATGCGGCGTTTGGACGCAGGGTGACCTTTGACCCGTCTGGGGCAAATCTGGTACACATTGGATGCAAAGATAATGCGTGGAGGTCACCCACGCATTTTGTTGAGCACAGAGCTAAGAGCAATGCAGTTTTATAAGATAACAAATCTATCTTAAGAGGCTCAAATGGAGGCTCACACAAAGCATCCAGGACTAACTGTAGGTCCCACTGGGGGGCCAAAGTCCTGCTCGGAGGTTTCTTCTTTAACACAACCTTCATGAATCGTATCATGAGAGGGTGGGCACCAGGTGATTTACCTCCCCAGCCCTCGTGGCATGCTGAGATGGCTGACAAAAATACCTTAACCTTCCTATGGTGTTAGGGTCCGTAGTGACCCGTTTTAAATTTTAAATCATGATACTGTCTTTTAAACATTTTTTTTTGCATCAAGGCTTTTTGACTTTGTCTGGAACCTTTATTTAAAAAAAATATATATATATATTTAATTTTTTTTTTTTTTATAAAACAACACGCACTTGCCGCGCTGGGGTCATTTGTGACCCAGTTATGGTATAAGACTATCAACCAATAATCAGTGTCAAAACTGAAATCATAAACACACTGTCTGGAACCTTTATTTAAATAAAAAAAATATTATTATTATTATTATTATTATTTTTATTTTTTATAAAACAACACGCACTTGTCACACTGGGGTCATTTGTGACCCAGTTATGGTATAAGACTATCAACCAATAATCAGTGTCAAAACTGAAATCATAAACACACTGTGACTTCACTAACTTTGTCATACTTATGTTATTTTAGAGATGTGTTCTAATACTTCTTTAAAAAAAACACTGTTTTGAGGGCATTTTTTTGGCTGATTTAAGACGGGTCACAACTGACCCGTTAACATCATAAGTGCGTGCGGGATCTCGACCCGCTAGGAAGGTTAATGGTGGAGAAAGAGCGGCCATTCTCTAGCAGGTCCTATAGATAGGTGAGGAGCTGGACTAAGTCACAGGAATATGAAATAATATTCCTCTCTAGACACCAGGCCTCAAAAACATGCCACTTGCGAACGTAGATAGTCGGAGTAGACTGTGCTCTCGCTCCCTGTATTGTGTTTACCACATTACTAGGTAGTCTTGAGGCAATTAGCCGGTCCCTTTCAGCGTCAGGCCCAGAGCTGCCACAGTTCTGGGTGTAGATATAGGATTGTTTGATCTTAGTTGATACTGTTATTGATTTTACTTGTTTTATTACTTGTTTTATTGACATTTAATTCTGTTGCACTTTGTAACACTTTGAGATTTTCAATAATGAAAAGTGCGTTATAAATTGAATGTATTATTATTATTATTATCTGCCCGTGGGCCTGGGTCAGCAGGTCCCTGTGGGGGGACAACTGCCATGGTGTTCCCTCCAGCAGTGAAATCACCTCTGGGAACCATGCTTTCTGCTGCCATCTGGGGGCTATCAGTATTAGCGGGAGAGCCCCCTGGCATACACGTTCCAGCGTTGCCTGAATCAAGGGAACAGGTGGAAATGCGTAATACAGCCTCCCCGCTGGCTAGTTGTACGTCAGGGCATCTGTCCCCAGCGGTGCATCTGTCTTCCTTATTGAGTGATACAGGGGGCAGTGCGTGTTGTAGCTGTGAGCGAACAGATCTGCGTCGGCCCTCCCGTATCGTGCCTAGACTTGTTCCACGATGTATGGGTTCAGCCGCCACTCCGAGGGGAGGAGGGGGCCTCTTGAGAGGGCATCTGCCCCATGATTCAGCTTGCCCAGGATGTGGGTCGCCCTTAGCGACAAGATCCGGGAGCTGCACCACGTGAGCAGTCTCTGTGTCAACCTGAGGAGGGGCTGGGAACTTGTCCCGCCTTCTCTGTTGATGTAGGACACCGTGGTCCTGTTGTCTGATTTTATCAGGACATGTTGTTGTGCAACCAGCCCCTTCATGTAAAAGTGTTTCAGAGACAAAAACACTGCTCTGATTTCCAGGAAGTTTATGTGGAGCTTGGCCTCCTACTGTTTCCAGACCCCTTGGGCGTTCTGGTTTCTGTAGAGACCACCCCATCCAGTTTTTGATGCATCCGTGGTGACCAGGACTCGTGACAACACTCTCCCCAGCATGACGCCTTTGTTGAATGGAGGCTTTCCATGGCTCCAGAGCCCTCATGCACTCTGGGCCAATCAGTATCCCCCTCGTTCATCGAAGGGGGACAGGTTTCATTTGTTTGTTGATCCATATCTGTAGAGGGCGCATTCTTAATAAGGCCCGAGGCACGCAGACAATAGCTGCTGCCAACAGGCCCAAGAGACGCTGGCATAGCTTGGGAGGCACCCTCTGGCCTAGCTGAAAACGTGCTAGGCAGAGGTGGAGGGATAAAACCAATGCCTCTGAGAGCCTTGCTCTGTACAAAATGGAGTTTAGCTGTACCCCCAGAAATATGGTAATCTGGGATAGGGTCAGATTGCTTTTTGCTAGGTTTATAACAAAAGCTAGAGCTTCCAGGTGAGAAATCACCCTCTCTGTGTGCTGCTGTGCTTGGACTCTGTTATGTCCAAGTATTAGCAGATCGTCCAGATAGTTCAGAACTCTGACCCCTTGACCCCTCAGCGGGGTCAGGGCTGCGTCCAGACATTTTGTGAATGATCTAGGGGCGGTTTTCAGGCCAAAAGGCATTGCCAAGAACTCGAACGTGGTGTCCTCAAAGGCAAAGCGGAGATATTTTCTGTGGCAGGGTAAGATGCTCCCGTGGAAGAAAGCGTCTTTCAGATCCACCGTACAGAAGTAATCTCTCGGTCGAACCGAGTGGATGACTTGTTTGAGTGTCAACATCCTGAATTTGTATGTTTTTATTCGTTTGTACAGACCCCGGAGGTCCAGAATGGGTCTCAAGCCCTGATCCCGTTTCGGGACCAGGAAGTACTTGCTGTAATGGCCCTTGTTTACATCGTGAGCAGGGACAATTCTGAACACTCCCTTCTGCATCATGGTTGAGATCTTGTCTCTTAAAACATGAGCACAGTCTGGGCTTATGGAGGACGACAGCACTCCCGAGAAAGGAGGTGGCTGCTTGTAGAACTGCAGCCGGAGACCAAGGGTGACAGCGGACGTGACCCACGTGCTTGGTTTGCATGCGTTCCAGGCGCCAGCGTGTGTGCTCAGTCTGGAAGGCATGTGTATTCCGTGATATTTGTGTGTCAAGTGGATGGGAGGGGGGTGAATGGCCCCCTCTCGTTCACCCTCCGGTCGACTTGCCTGTCCCTCCATGGTAGCCTGAGTGTCTGTCTGGTGTTGACAGAACTCTGGCTCCTAGCGGGGGTTCATTGTCTGCCCCGACTGTTCGTGTCTCATGAGGATACGGGTGACCATGCGTGAATGCTGGCCCCCTCCCATTATCTGACATGTTTTGCATTAAAAAAAGGTTTGCTATGTTTTTTATTTTGTTTTCTTGAGTTGACACACAGGACATTATGTGTTTTTGAGACTTTATTACTGTGCTTTAAAGAACATGTCTTTATTACATCAACATTTGAGTAATTTTTTGTACACACATAATTCACACCAGATAAACGTGGCTTTTTACACACAAAGTCTGGCTTTAAACGGTCGGTCTCCCCTGTTTCCACATGGGTGGGAGCACCTAAAAAATAGTGAGGCAGCCCTGAATTAGGGCAGCTTCTGTTTTCGGTCCCTGTTCGTTGAGGAAGACCTCGGTGGGCCTGCTTGACGTGGGACAAATCTGTGCCTTCCCCAGGCCTGGCCAGCCTGGAACGGCCCTGCGGCGGGCTTTGGCCGCTGTTCTCCATCGAGCGCCAGCCATTTCTGTGGGGGTGCGACGTGTGGCCGAGTGGTGATGAGGCTGAGCGCCCCTGTGTCCACTAGCATCTCTGGGTTGCACAAAAAGCTTTCTGGGCATCCCTTCACGCAAGGCCTCGGCCTGTTTCCTTCTCTCTTCCAGCCTGCTCTGAATCCTTTCGAGAGCACCGCCGAAAAGCCCCGTGGGCTCGATGGGATGATGGAGGAACGGGTTCCGTTGGGCCTCTGGCAGATCCGTCAGTGTTAGCCACAAATGGCGCTGAGTGATGACAATATCGGCCATATTTCTCCCCTGAGCGATGGCAGCTGTCCTCATGAAGCAAAGGGCAAAGTCTGTTGCCTTGCGGGCCTCCTCCAGAACGTTGGCCGCCTTCTTTTTGTTGGAGGTCTGCTGGAGCTCCTGGAGTTTTTCTGCCAAGTATGCCTGGCTGAAGCGTTCATGGCGTGGACCGCAAGGCCTTGAGCTTGGTAACACTTTTCGAGCTAGGAGGCCGACACGCGGCAGGCCTTGCTAGGCAGAGTTGATTTGGAGCCCGAAGTTCTAGGGGCTAAATGTGCTGCCAATGTATCCTCCATCTGGGGAATGTTGGCCATGCCAGCTGCCTCCATTCCGGTAACGTCCAGGAACTGGGAGAGAGGTAAAGTCAGTTGAGCCCTGGGTTCAGCCCAGGTGCGAGTCAACTACATCTAGAAGTCGGGAAAAATAGGTATCCTGTGCCTCGTGGCCGACTGCTGCTTGGTGAAGAAGAAACTGCCTGCTCACCTCGTTACCTGTTGTCGAGGTGCGGGTTCTGGCAAAGTTATCCGCAACATGTACGCTGTTCTGCGACACAGCTCGAACAGAGTGGGGACAGACACGTCAGTCTCTGGTTGACCTGCTGCAGGGATCTGGGAGAAGTCCTCGTCTTCTCCTTTGTCCTCGTTGTCATCTTCGTCGTCAGTTATTTTGCCCGAGGCTGTTAGCGAGAGCTCATCTGCTCGTAACAAGTCCCTCATGTCGAACTCGACAATGGAGTCCCCGAGGGGGGCCACCATGTCCATGTTTCCTCCCCAGTCGGCTTGACTGCTGTCCTCCAAGTCGACTGCCTCAAGCTCCGCCGTGGAAGTGAGCGTTTTGTCTAGGAACGGTTCCTGCGCCGTGGTGGAGCCTCCCATGGCTTTGACCACAAATTCCATGCGCATCCGTCTCTCGGCCTCACGTATATGGTTGCAGTGAGGGCAGAATTCAGGGGAGTCCAAAGCAGTTTTCACGTGTAGCATCCCTAAGCAGACGGGACAGGCCTTGTGGGTGTCTGCCGCTGAGAGGGAATAACCATATCCGCTGGGGCAGGCTTGGGAGCCGGGGCTCTCGCTGGCCTGTTGTTCTTGTTGGAGTTCTTCGACTTCCTCTTGCTCTTCTCTGGAGCCATGGCTGAGAAGAGACGTCGAGTTGTAGCCAATTAGCCGTCCGTTAACCGTGGCGTAGACGCCCTCACGTCGAGCTGCCATCGGTAGCTAGCCGCATCCGTTAGCTACGCAGGTAGCGTAGCGCAGCTTAGCTTTGTCTCGTAGCTGAGCTGCGAAAAGAGCAGAAGAAAAACCTCAAAATTTAAGTTGACGACACTGGGTTAGCCTCCGCTAACCCAAGTGTTGACAGGAAATTTCTCTGTAACGCTCAGGGCAGGGAGCGAGCTCACCTCCAGTCGAGCGATCCAGTCACAGAGAGTCCTGCGAAGTTCAGGTGTGAAGCGAGGTGAAGGGCAAAAGAGAATGAAGGTGGGGAGTCAGCCCCTTTTATGCAAAGAGGGCGGGGCCTCATTGCTGACGCCCACCTGCCTTTAGAAAAGGCGTGATTGTATTACTTCAGGTGAACCGCGCAGCAGCGCAATTCCCATAGTCAATGTGTTGCACTGAGTGTACTGACTGATAAGGGAACTGCCTAACTTATTTCCCCTCCTCAAAATAGAAGCATATCAACCCTAACTGATTTGTGTCATGGGTGTCTCCAATCCATCCCAACCATGTAAGAGCTGCTTCTGACACTTGTAATTAAGCTCTTCCCTGACAGAAGACACATTTGGGATACAAACTACACAGATGATCAATATAAAAAAAGTGTCCTATGTTTATTTTAAAGATGAACTCCAGCAGATTTTGTCATTAAGGAAGGGACAGCTGTCAAAGTAGGTAGAGAACAAGATGAGATGGGTTGAGGTGAACAACAAAATAATGTGTGGCTGAACAACAAAATAATGTGTGTGGCCAAGAATACAGTTTTGAATGTTGTGCACACAGAAATGGGCCAAACATGTAGTCAGATGTCTTGTTAATCTTTTGTATGAAACACTCAGATTTCAGTGAGACGTTACATATTTTATTATAATTTTCCTGGAATAGTGAGACACCAACTACTTCCAAACAGCTGCAACTCATTGAGATCCTACTTTATGGATGGGATTTGAGATGAAAGGGGTTAAAAGTTAATCAGCAACTTGTTGTGATGTCTACTTTGTATTTCTTGGTATTGCAATGAACTGAATGATAAGAATGGTTACATATTTTTATTCTGCTACATCAAGGAGATGTGCATCAAAGAGATCAGAGGTTATTTGACAATATAGACGGTTAGGTTTTTTTCTTAGCAGCAGTTTCCAATAGTTTTCAGTCAGGGCAAAGTGCAGCTCACACGGTGTGCTCATAACTTTCTGGTTTTGTGTTTGTTTGCATGAATAATAAAGCTCCCAGCAAGTTGACTGGGGGGTACATTTGTGATTTATTTAGGTTATTAAGTGATGACTGTCAGCAGCTATTGATCAGAAATAGAGAAGAAACAGCACAGAATATAAGACTGACCCTGAGATCGGGCTTTCTCTCATCCAGCTAACCATCTGCAAGTTTTTAGCTTTTTATTTAAGTTCTTTAGTTCTGCTTAATTTTCTCTTTCACGTGCATCTCTCATTGAAAATGTGCACATCTGCTCACACTAATTTGTTATTTTTTTACTCCTGTATTTTGTTTGTCTGTTTCCTTTCCATTTATATATAGTTTTGTTGTTTTAAGATTTATTCCCAATAATTATTTCATCACTTCAATTACATTGCAGATTATTCAATTAATTAATCAGTTCACATTAAACTCCTAAAATGAGGCACTATTTTGGCCCATACTCAGCTTTACAGGGTGGTAGAGTCTCCCTACAAGTCTAGTGCACTTCTGTTTTGGAGATTGAGTTTGCAGCGTTTCTTACATGCAGTCGTTTTGGGAAGTATCAGTGTTTTGGGTATTTGCAGCAGTTTTTCATTTCTGTGTATTTTCTGTGATTGTCTGATTTTTATCTATTAAGTTATTTCAGCATTTTTCTGTTGCTCTTTCTTTTTAAAATTTGCATCATTCACGTGTTTGCAGCACAGTTTGCTGTTTGTGATGCGTTTGTACCTGCCAGCCACTGTAGTTTAGACTATGTTTAAACCTTACATTTTAACATTTGCGCCACAAGGGGAAAAGTAAAAGTAGGCCACTTTTGGGCCTTTAGCAAAAACGAAACACAAAGATACCCCGTTCCATGTATCAAGTCATCTTAAAAAAGGAAAGAAAATAAAGCCTGTTAAAAATATATATATTTTTAAGATTACACATCAAGTTTTACATGTTCATTTATGAAAATGAAACCTAATCTTGTATTGTAGATAATTCTTTATTCAAGGTAAATATTTGTACTTTCACATATGTGTCTATCATGCGTTGGGAAGACTGTATGGACAGTTGTTTTTTTTTTTGGTGCTTACAAGGAATACTGATATGCTTAAATCTGCTTTCACATTATATTAAATTTAATATTTTAATTTTAAGATATTGCTCCTGCTACTTGACTTGCTATAATTAGAACCTACATGATCACAAACAGCTGGACATTTTATTTCACAGGGCATATTTCTTGACATTTTCAATATTTTAATGATGCTTCAGCCTCAAACTCTCATGATGTCACAGTAAAACTATAGAATTACAGGGTTTGGTAGCAGTCAAATATCTTTGGCCATTCCTTCAGAACAGCATTCAGGCTGCATAGCTCTATGTGTGTGTGTGTGTGTGTGTGTGTGTGTGTGTGTGTGTGTGTGTGTGTGTGCGTGTGTGTGTGTGTTTATGCTAATGAGATGGTAATCTGAGTGAGGGTCAGCTGAGCTAAATGCCAATCATAGACATCAATCACGTCCCAAGAGTCACTGGCAGCCACAGTGGCACATTTTCAAAACTATTCCTTAATTGAATTCCCTCTGCAGTGTCGGAGTCCATCAAATGATATAGTGTTTGGAGGGCACTGTTCACAATTTTGGAATTCACTCTGTTTTCTTTGCAATCTGAGCGGCACAAATAATGACTGTGATCGAGAGAAGCTGTTGTTGTGTTACAAATAGGCAAGTCAAGATGCTGTATAGCCTGTAGTCATGGCAGAGGCCCTTCATCCTTGATGATAAACTTTTCCTGCCACAAAGAACCAGTACCCAAGGATACAAAAGGTGGTATCCAACACTTGTGTCAACCAAGATTGATCCCTTCTCCCAATAGGGCAGGCTCTGGTAATTACACTACAGCGTGCCAGCATTGCATCTATTCCGTGCAAACAACAAGCAAACATGTAGCTGGCAGTTCAATTACAAAGAGCTCTCTTTATTAGCTGCAGCTTTTGACTTTTAATTAACATAACCAAAGGACTGACACGTTGCCACCCTTGTGTTTATATTAGAAGCTGTGAATAGTACAAATATGTGGCATCACATCACTGAAGAAGCATGTTGGCCTGAAGAGCTCTACGACGGTGGTCTTGTTTTCACTAGAGAAACAGCATCTGTCATTTTCTTCAGTGCTTACAATGATCCATGTTCAAGTGTAGGTGATTTCTCACAGACATGCTAATCATGAAGGTTTTGTCTTTGAATAAAAGCAGTGTAGAGTTTTTACACTGGATATAGTTTCAGATAGAGTCCTTGATATTTGGACAAATCATCTAATTTTGATATGTCGTACCAGATGTCCCTCAGTGTTATCAATCAATTTATTTTTAACTTGTTTTCCTATGCATGGTTGCAGGGGAGCTGGTGCCTATGTCCAGCAGTCATTATGGGAGAGGCAGGGTACACACGGACAGGTCTACAGTCCACAACAGGGCCACATAAAGACGAACGAGAACCACTTGAGGTCACACTCAAACACAGTGACAGTTTAGAGTTTGTAAATACCAGTAAGTTAGCAAGCATGTGTTGGTCTGGGGAGGAAACTGAAAGTTATAATAATAATAATAATGATAATAATGAATTCAATTTATAATGCACTTTTCATTAATAAAAATCTCAAAGTGCTACAAAGTGTAACAAAGCAAAGATCAAAATAAAACAAGTGATAAAATCAAGTAAAATCAATAATAATCAGAGTCAGAGTCAGAGAGAATTTATTGTCATTTGCACCGCATGTAGTACATGTGTTGAAAACGAGATTATGTACACAGGGTCCCAGTTACATCCAACAACAAATGCAAGAGAAAAACAATAATAACATCTAGGATTAACTAAGAGAGACATCAGCTAGTACACTGCACTAAAACCATAGATATACGGAAGTATCTGATCTCGTATATCTCCGTATCTTTCACATATACGGACAATTTCCGGGGATTTCCGTATCGCATCCCCGGCAGATCCGGTTTCCGGATATTCCTGTAAACGGCCCGCAATGATCCTTAAAAAATCCCAAAATCCGGATACTTATATCTCCCGCAGATCCAGAACAAATGTGGCTGTTATTCCTCGGGATTGCTGCTTTACATCTTTTTGGAAACTTTCCGCATTTTACACGTATGGTTGGTTTAGGTTCGCGCCCATACGTGACAGATGTCTCTCGGATATTTATGGATTTTTATCTGTCAAGGATCTTGAAAATATGAGTGTATGTGATACCTCGGGATTCCTGCATTAGATCTCCTTGGAAACTTTCCGCATCTTACACGTATGGTTGGTTTAAATTCACGCCCATACCTGACAGATGTCACTCGAATATTTCCGGATTTTTATCTGCCGCAGATCCTGTAAAATGTGGCTTTTATCCCTCGGGATTCCTGCATTAGATCTCTTTGGAAACTTTCCGCATCTTACACGTATGGTTGGTTTAAATTCACGCCCATACCTGACAGATGTCTCTCGAATATTTCCGGATTTTTATCTGCCGCAGATCCTGTAAAATGTGGCTTTTATCCCTCGGGATTCCTGCATTAGATCTCTTTGGAAACTTTCCGCATCTTTCACGTATGGTTGGTTTAAATTCACGCCCATACCTGACAGATGTCTCTCGAATATTTCCGGATTTTTATCTGCCGCAGATCCTGTAAAATGTGGCTTTTATCCCTCGGGATTCCTGCTTTAGATCTCCTTGGAAACTTTCCGCATCTTTCACGTATGGTTGGTTTAAATTCACGCCCATACCTGACAGATGTCTCTCGAATATCTCCGGATTTTTATCTGCCGCAGATCCGGTAAAATGTGGCTTTTATCCCTCGGGATTCCTGCATTAGATCTCCTTGGAAACTTTCCGCATCTTTCACGTATGGTTGGTTTAAATTCACGCCCATACCTGACAGATGTCTCTCGAATATTTCCGGATTTTTATCTGCTGCAGATCCTGTAAAATGTGGCTTTTATCCCTCGGGATTCCTGCTTTAGATCTCTTTGGAAACTTTCCGCATCTTTCACGTATGGTTGGTTTAGATTCACGCCAATACGTGACAGATGTCACTCAAATATTTACGGATTTTTCTTTATTCATTTATGCAAATTTGATATACTGTAAATATAGGTTTGGCATTCATGTAAAATAACTATCTTAACATATGTTTCCAATACAAGCAATTAAATCATTAAATAATACAAACATATCATGAATTACTGAGCTCAAACGTCTTTGCTATAATGATGGATGTTAATGTCATGTTTGTATAAGTATGTCCTTTATGTCAATGCCTGCTGACAATGTTGCAAACTAATTTCCCTACGGGGACAAATAAAACTATCTATCAGTGGTTATTTGTTTTTTTATTTGTAATATCTGAAGCACTTTATGTACCGTACATTTGTTTTAAATCTGCTATACAAATCACAAGCTGGACCAGTAAACCATTTCAATAAGAACTATGAAAAATCAGTATAATATAACAGTTTATGAAACAGTCTAGTAAATACAGTACACAGTGGTATGTATATTCATAACAAATACTAATGCAAACATATCAAGACATAAAAAAAACTGACCATGACTTTTAAGATTTCACACACACACGCACGCACGCACGCACGCACACACACACACACACACAAGAAAACAAAAGCAAGGGTTTCATTTGAAATAAAAGTTGTTCTTGTGCTTCTTGGCTGCCTCATTTCCCATGGGCACTCTGCGATATGCTCTCAGGTGGATAAACTTTCCATGTGTCTTGTCTATGTGTCGGTCTGGCAGGCTGGCAACACCTCATTCTTCATCATTCAAAATGGAGCGACCAACAGACTGCCATGAATTCAAACGCTTCAACGTAAAACAGAAAACACAAGGTCAATAAGAGCACTTTATTAAATGCATCCATATTCATTCATTCAATCTTGATTTATGCAGGTTAATCTCATTGAGCCTCGAGGACTCATTTACAAGAGAGACCTGTCTACAAACTAAAGAATGATGACAACAACAGTAGATTTTCCATGAACAATCAAAAAGGCAAAAGTATTACACCTACCACTAGATGGCGCTTTAACACATCTCGAGGACAGACCCACCCAGCTAACCTGCAATTTAAAAAAAGAAATTGATCAGTATTTGTAAAGCAGTTTTACAGCAAAGCTAGTATATATATATATATATATATATATACATATATATATATATATATATATATATACATATATATATATATACATATATATATATATATATATATATAT
>JBBPBX010065903.1:5958-19820 GCA_038048925.1 Garcialebias charrua | reverse complement strand
ATTACCAGGGAAGGTCACGTCATCCTATCTGGCCTGAGGTGGCAGCTGCTGGGGCCAGAGCAGACAGGGACACACACTCCACAGAGCCGGAGAGAAGCGGCGAGGACACAAGCAGCCATTCATGCATGCATGTTGACACACACCTGTCTGCACCTTGCTTCCTCGAAGTGTATCAACCCTAATGGCAGCCTAGCAGCAGCTGTGACCGCGGAAACGGGGATGTACCGCAAAGAAAATGACCGTCGCTCTTAAAATACAAGATCCATGGATCAAAATCTAGATTACGGTGATGTATACCAATGGGTGGGCTCAACGACAGGTGTATTTCTTGAAGAAACGCACCCGCCACCTTTTGTGCCAGATCTGTCACGATAGCAAATTTTGCTGGGCGATTGTCTACCAAATTATCGCGATATACGATATTGTTTGAAATTTGACAATAAATACTTAATTATTGTCAAATTTAAATGGTAAAATGGTAAATGGAGCTTACTTATCTAGCGCTTTCCAGCCCCCTTTGAGGGGCCCCAAAGCACTTCACAGTACCAACCATCCACCCATTCATACACACATTCATACACCGGTAGCGGTAGACTGCCTTGCAAGGCACTGCCTGTCCTACCGGGAGCAACTCGGGGTTAAGTGTCTTGCCCAGGGACACAACGAGGTATGCCGTGACCGGGGATCGAACCTGAGACCTTCTGGTCCTGAGCCGGCTGCCCTGCCTCTACACCATCTCGGCCCCATTTAAGACGAAACATTAAATTTGTATTGCATGTAGTACCTGTTGTGACCACCAGATAGCAGTATAAGACTGAACCGCAGGATGGCTAGTGAGGGAGCGAGCAGCGTGTTTCTTTCTCTCTTTGGTTCTCAAAATGGCGGACATTTGGTGTGGTTTGAGCTCTTTAGCATAGCATTTTTTCACACAAAACTTGTAATTAAAAAAATCAGTAAACAAGCTCTCAGCTTCTTTTTGCAGAGAAAAACAAGTTTTTATACGAAGGCACAGGTTTCAACCGTGAATTTTGGTGCTTCAACAAGACAGGTTTTTTTTTTCCCCGAGGTCGGCCTGTTAGCTTAGCTTCTCAACTTAGCTGCTTTTAACAATCCAAAAACACGATTTTAGATGGTTAAAATGGATTTTAAAGAAAAGCGAAAGGGAAGGGTCAGTGAAATGCTGGTGAAGATTCTCAGTCGTCCAGGACATGATAAAATCAAAAAAGGCGTTCAATACAGGATCAACTGGACTTTATTTGTTGCAGAAAACGTTTCGACTTCTGTCCAGAAGTCTTTTTCAATTCTGAATGAATGGAAGCTGTGAGAACGAGAAGTTTTATACAAGCCACGCACCAACATATGAAATTGGAAACTGAAATAACACCACAAAATACCTAACATGCCCATTCTATTTAAATTGACAAAACAACACATCACACCTTAACAGAAGGGGGTTTGTAACACATACATGTAAATTGAAAGATCACACCTTAACAGTAGGAGGTTCCCTTGAGGTCTCTGGTAGAAGACACAAAACTGTATGTAAATTGACAAAAAACACCTCCCAAACAACAACAGAGGCTACTCAGAGAACTTTGTTAGTCTAATTTACAGACAAGACATCCCTGCTCCCATCCAGTGTAAAACGTTTCGGAATCAAATCCAAAACTGAGTTATAAGTCTTAGAAAGTTGAAATCTCAGACCTCCTCCTCTGTTAAGAGAAGGTTTTTCTCTCTTAACATACACAGCTTCCTTCACACCTCTCTCAAACCATCTGTGCTCTCGGTCCAAAATTTGAACATTCTGGTCCTCAAATGAGTGACCCTTGTCCGTGAGGTGGAGGTGAACAGCTGAGTTTTGTCCAGAGGAGGTTGCTCTCCTATGTTGAGACATTCTTTTGTGGATAGGTTGCTTCGTTTCTCCGATGTAACGGTCTGAGCAGACTTCGCTGCACTGGACTGCATAAACCACACCACTCTGTTTGTGTGTGGGGGTTTGGTCTTTAGGGTGGACCAACCTCTGTCTGAGAGTCCTGCTAGGTTTGAAATGTACTGGGATGTTGTGTTTGTTGAAAATCCTTCTGAAATTCTCTGAGACTCCAGCAACATAAGGAATGACAATGTTTTTCCGTCTGTTAGACTTTTTCTGTTCATTATTGTGTTTAACAGATTTCCTTGCTGACTTGACAAAAGCCCAGTTGGGATATCCACATGTTTGCAGAGATTTTTTGATGTGTTTCTGTTCCTTTTCCTTCCCTTCTGTCTTCGTGGGGATGTGTTCTGCCCGATGCTGTAAAGTTCTGATGACAGAAAGTTTGTGCTCCAGTGGATGGTGAGAGTCGAACAGGAGATATTGGTCTGTGTGGGTTGGTTTTCTGTAAACTTCAATGTTGAGACTGTCATCTCCCTCCATATGCACCAAACAGTCCAAAAAAGGCAGCTTATTGTCGTTAGCATCCTCTCTGGTGAACTTGATGTTGTTATCAACAGAGTTAATGTGTCTGGTAAACGCTTCCACCTCCCTGGCTTGGATTTTGACACAGGTATCATCCACGTATCTTAACCAATGGCTTGGAGTTTTCCACTCATAGGAGTTTAGGATCATGTAATGACTGTAATGACGCCAACACTGCAGACGGAGTCCAGCCAAACGGGGTTTATTCAGAAACAGGGACGAGCTGCTATTACCGAGGCTGCAGCTCACGCCTCAACAGAAACGCGGTACACACGCGAGCGAACACACTGCTAGCTGCCTGCTAACAACAACACACTCTCCGGACCTTCTTCTTCGTCTCTCTTTTTCCGGTCCCTCCTCCCTGCTCCTACCCCTCTCCTGCCCCCACGACCAGTCCAACACATGAGGGCGGGGGACAACAGAATCACAACAGCTCAACAGAACACAGTATAACTGAACAAATACACAGAAATACTTGGACCCAAAGCAGAACCAAACACAGGGTCGTTACACTACCCCCCCACTACTGAGTCCCTCGCCCACGAGGGGACAAACAAAGTCATCGAACCGTCTTGGAGCCCTCCTCGTCTGTCGTGGGCGAGCTCCCAGCAGAGCGCTCCCGACTCTGCGGCTGGGACCTCATTCGACGGCAGTGATAAAACTTCTGGGGACGTTGGCGGACACACCCGAGACCCCGACCATTGGCCTTCTGGGGGCTGCGGTGCATAGGGGGCCAACCTGTCCCTGTGCAGAGCTACTCTTCTCCTGTTTTGGGGCATCTGCACTCTGTAGACCACCTCCCCCAGGCGCTCCAACACTCTGCAGGGACCCACCCACTGACTGACCAGTCTCGGGCACCGTCCCTTCTTCCTACGAGGGTTGTGCACCCAGACCAGCTCTCCTGGAGTAAAGTGTCGGCCCATCGCTCTTACATCATAGTTCAGTTTCTGGCGCATGCCCGCTTGCTCCTGTTGCCTCAGGGCAATTGCATGGGCTGTCTCTAAGCTGTCTGAGCATGGTAGGGGGCCCATGATGTCCACGGCCACTCGCTCCATCGGGGCTCCTAAAACAAACTGTTGTAGGCGGGTGTGAGACCGACCTGTCGGCCCCTTCCGTGCTGTACAGAAGTCACAACGGCGGCAGAAGTCCTCCACATCCCTCCTGTACTGGCCCCAGTAAAACCCCTGTCGGAGGCGGCGTAGAGTCTTTGTAACGCCAAAATGTCCAGACCCAGACGCTCCATGCACGCCCTGCAGGACTACGTCTTTCAGGCCTTTTGGGACTACAGTCTGCCACCGCTCCTCACCCGTGGAGGGGTCCTTCCATGACCTCTGTAGCACCCCGTCTTCCAGACGCAGAGCCTCAAACTTGGACCACAACCTTTTAGTTGCCCGCGAGAGCCCAGAAACCTCCTCCCACGGTGGCTTCAGTTGTCTCTCCACCCACTGCAACATAGGCTGGATATCGGGGTCCTGTTCCTGTTGGTGCCTCCAGCTGTCTGTGCCGACCACCTGCAACCCTCTGCAGATTACCGAGTCACTCTGCTGGGATCGGGCCCCCACGCCATTAGCATCCATCTCGAGGATGAAAGGGAGGGAGGGGTCTGCAGGAGCGAGGACTGGGGACTCAGTCAGAGTTTGCCGCAGACGGCCAGACGCTCCCTGGCACTGTTCAGTCCACACATAGTCTCGGTTCTTCTGGGGCACCCACACTGGGGGCATAGGACTCGCAGGTGCGGGGGCCATGGTGGCAGCAATCTGGCTGGGCTGAGGGGAGGTGTGCTTGACAGCTGCGACCTGAGGTTCCGTGTAGCGGGCCACAGGACCCATAAGAGCGTGATCAGGAGCTGTGGGTAACAGTGGAATGAGAGGGCCCTCCTTAAAACTCCATGTCCCCACACCTAAATCCAACTGGCACCCCGCAGCCCTTAAAAAGTCCAGCCCCAATATGCACATGTCCTGCACATCTGCTACCCACACAGGGTGGGTGATAGATCGGCCACCCACATTAACAGTCATTGTCCCCCTCCCCTTCATAGGTGCCATGTCCCCTGTGACTGTGCGCAGCTGCACTGTGGTGGGTTGGATCCGAGTCCAGTCTGGTACCACATCAGGCCTCACTAGCGTTACCGTGGAGCCAGTGTCAATCAGGGCTGTGCATGGGATCCCTTCCACAGAGACTGGGACATAACAAAAGTCCCCAACACATGTGCGTCCAACCACCACAACCCTGGTTGCTTGGTCTGGGGCTGAGTCAGTTTCAAAGGAATTCTGGGCTAGGGCCCCCTGTTTGGGCTTTTGGACCCTGCCCGCTGGTGATGGAGGTGTGGAGGCTACAGTAGGGATCTGCGATTCCTCCCTCCCGCAGACCCCGTGTCGTTTCCCTGCGTCCTGACTGTTTTAGGACACTGCCTCAGGAGGTGTCCCGGTTGGCCACAGCCCCAACAAAAGGCCGGGGGTGCGGAGGAGTCCCGCGTCAACTGTAGCGCCACTGCTCGGATCATTTATGTCAGCTCCGAGACCCAAGCAGGTTTCTCCTGGTTCAGCTCTGCCCACTCTGCAAGGGTCAGTGAAGAACACCGGAAACTTTTGTCATCCAGCGTATTCAGTAGAAAGACACGAAGAAACGAAAAAGCCGATAAATGAAAATTAGGGTGATAATATTCATTTATCATGCAATTAATTAATTTATTATTTATTGCGACAGGCCTAGTGCCAGAGTTTTAGACTGAAGGGAGGTAAGAAATCAGGTTTTTGGACCACACTTTTGGGTGTTTGCTTTCTGGCTGTTTCACCGCGCACGTGAGAAATATCCAATCAGCACAGTCAATTTGGCGAGTCATGCTTGGGCTGTTTTCAAACACCCCGTGGGTCGGGGCAAATAATTAAGAATAACCGTCACTTTTTTCCTCCACTGAGGTTTATTTTCCCATTAGTTTACTTCCTTGCCTGAGTTAGTGGAGAACCAAAGCTCTGAAGATGCTTAACTTTATAATAATAATAATAATAATTGTCTAATCTTGTCATCTGCGTATGTTTCCCATACACAGACGAAATTCGTCTCTGCATTTAACCCAACCACCTACCAGGTGGTGCAGTGAGCAGCCATAGAAGGCGCTCGGGGAGCTGGAGAAATAGGTGTGCACTCATAGACACCCCAAGGTGTGTAGTGGCCGGGACGCGAACCCGCGTCCTTCGGGTCCCAAGTCAAACGCCCTAACCACTACACCATCTTTAGTAGATTTCATCGCAGGAAACGTCTCAGCCGTGATTCCTAGATATTTTATTTACTTCAAATAAAAATGATCACAGTTTCTGCGTCCAAACACGTTGACTTATTACAAGGGAAAAATCGCTCAGAGGAACGTTGTTAATCTCCAGAAACTACAGTAAAGACAACACACCTATACTTTCTACTGTCTCCCACCTCCTCCTTTCCTAATGTTATTCATTCTTTTGCATTTCACCGAGGCTGCCGGCTGCTTTGAGTTTGCTGATGCACAGAAATAAGTGCACTTTAAAGTTTTCGAGCTGGAAACGCAAGGCCCCATGCTGTCAGAGATGGTTCAATTACCTCCTAACTTGGAAAGGAAAAAAGGGGATAAGAATACTTATACTGTATTTCTTTTTTTCCTGTGACGCCGTTTGCAGGCAATCCTTCTTTCTCCTCCTCACCCTGTGTTTTATTGTGCTCCACAGATTACTGCTGTAGCATTAGCAATTCTAATGAAATGGAGTGCTGTACTTATTTTGATCCACTGGGAGGGATACTAAAGGGATTTTACCAAGAGGTAGTGAGTATCAAAGGCAGCAAACGAGCTGAAGGAAGAGGATGATGACACTTTCTTACCTTTAACAGGCAGGACAGATCAGTGCTGATGCCAAAACAAATCCCTGAAGTCAGGTCAAATCAAGCTCTTTTAATTTGTTTCCAGTGGACACTCAAAGTTTTTATTGCCACTGAAGGCAAAAGTCAAAAATAAATTTGCAAAGATTGGTCACGTGTGTTCGTTTTGTCATGTTAGCAAAATTAAGAGGCAACAAAAGGTTGTAGAAATAAGCGGTGAAGATAACGAAGAGCAATTTACAACTACCATATTTTCCGCTATTTAAGTCGCACCCGGTCGCGTTTGTTACACGTCACCGCTGACCACACGGAAACATGGACCATTGTGCCAAACATCGATTGGCTGCCAAATGGCGGCCGCGGGAGCGTGCACAGGAGGACTTTAACAAGAATTGAACAAGACTAACACTTAAAACAATTATTTGTTTGCTCGAAATTATAGCAAAGGTGTGTCTCAGACCACCGGTAAGGTTTGGGGCTCGTTTGCGGCCATGAGGGTCACATCTGGGGGAGGAGGACTCATAGCTCGGGTCGGTGAAAGCTTCCCATAATTTGAAGTTTATTGGATTTTGGATGCCCATTTGGACTCAAGGCTACAGGAAAGTACACTGTGCGCCTGACCTGAAGATAACTCATGCTATATCTAATCAGACTTCCCAAGCAGCCTTGGACAGGCTGACTACAAATTTCTCCTGAGTCTGAGCAACTGAGGACTGAACCTACTGTCGCAACCCCCCCTCCCCCCCAGAGAACTTTCTGTGTGCTCTCAGACAGATAAGGCTGGCTGGACCCATCATCAGAACTGTGGCTAATCTGAACAGAGCTCATGGACTTAACTCACTGCTTCAATCTCAAATGTGATTTGTCTTAACTGTTGCTTGCTGGTAGAGTTTTTTGATGTCTCATATGGTGTCCTGTAAGACAAAATGTGATATATCTTTTTTGTAATACCACTGATTACCCTCATGGTTCTCCCCCTTTTCACACCTGAGACCATCATTCTGATACGGATGAGAGAGGCCGCGCTAATAAGATAAGCAGCAGCTTCACACACGTAGTCCCCTTCAGGATGACTGTGCGTACATATTCACACTGTACTTGTGCAAACTTGTGCAATGTCAATAAAGTTACTCTGACTCTCTCAGTTGAACTTTTCCTTAAAAAAATGCACTTCAGTGGTGAAATCAGCTGCATTTCCCCGGGACAGCGCAGTGAAATGAAGCTGATTTGACGGTTCCTCCAGGAACGATCGCCGGCTGTGTGCAGCGACGAGGGGCTCGGCATTGTCGGCAGGCTGCTGACTTTCAGGGGGTGACTTTCGCTCTGGGAGGAGTTCGGCCCAGCATTCGGGCAGTCCTGCAGCCCGGGGGAGCCAAGAGGCCAGCCAAGTCTAGGTGGACAGCATCTGCGGCCAGTTTCTTTGGATCCGCTGCAGGACGGACCTTCACAAGAGATCCTTCCTGTCTATCAGCATCTATAACATCTCTTAAAGAAATATGATTTCCCTTTGGAATTAATAAAGTATTTCTGAATTGAATTAAATTCTACATCAGACAAGAATGAGACGACACTCCCCTCCAAAAACTCCAGCAACTGGTCTATGAATTGAATTTGCTGAATATTATCAATTTAAAAATGTGCAAAAATAGTACTGCAATTAAATATGTTCCTAATATTGTGCAGCACAAATTTGTGTGTCAAAAGAGCTCGACAAAAACTGCGAACTCTTGCTCCGAGTTTATCTTCTCTGCGTTCAAATACAGGATGCAAATTACCCCCAGAATGATAGAGACCTCATGTCAAGGAGGAATAAATGCAATCATTATATATGGCTGGTTTCATTCCAGAACGGCTTGCCCCCCAAGATAAAAGCATCTGTCCTTAAAAATATATTGCATGTCTTTCACAGTCCAAACATCCCATGCCACGAGGAGACTGAAACTCCCATCGCTCCCCAGAATCACCTTGTCGTCCTCCTTGTCTGACAAGACCTCAAACACACTGATGCATTCAATTTATTCATAGGGAAGGAGAATAACGGCAGCGCTGAATGTGTATGAGCAGGAGAAGGTGGAGGTTTGTTGTGAACCGGGGGGAACGTAGTGTTGGAGGACCAGCGGAGACGCCAAGGTGATGGATGGCAGAGAAGCTCCTCTGCTCAGACTTTCAGAGGAAGACTTTGCTTCACGGAGACCGGGGCTAATGTGGAACGAGCTCAGAGGTGGCAGCTTTATCTTTTAGTTTATAGAACGTTTAAAAAAAAAAACACTGTTGTTTGGAACGAAGACCACACGTCTTGCTTTTAAGCTTACCGGGCTACAATTAAATGATGATGAGCGAGGGGGGTGGTCTGAAACCGTCTTCGCTTGTTGAAGGAAATGATGATGTCAGATCGACTTTTGTGCCTGCTTGGCTTTCGTTTTTGGCTCAAACCCGAAAGTCCCATAATCCTCAGATAAGTCTTCTAATCAACTAAAACCATGGACAGAGGATAATCACATCAGCACATTAATCACCCTTTTGCCTCTGGCCTTCATCTAGACACTAAAACACACTCTTTTTTTTTTTTACTTTATGTGCACATGATGTGTACACACTTGGATGGTACCTGCAAGGCAGATGGATTTGTGATGAATCCCTCCCTCAGACTCTTTTTGTTTCTTTCATCAAAGAAAGTAGATCGAGTTCAGATCTATCCCTGGGCTCTGACGAAGCTGCATTTTTTTTTAAATTTGCCGCTCTTTTAGAATATTTACCGTTAATCTGCTGCAGCTGAACTATTTGGTGACTTATTTAGTTTTTCCTCCCGAAAACGGACTCAAACTGTGAAGCTCCCTCCACCATAGTTTCACTGTTTGTTTCCTCGGCCTTTTCTTAAATATATAAACTATTTAACCTGTCTATCAAACATTTTTCTACAGAAGCCATTCAAATATGGTGTCCTGCCTTGGAAACTATGCTCTGTGTTGTCTTAAAGCCTACTTTTTTTGGTGGGGGGGAGATTGTAGAATTTTATAAACATTGTGATTTGAGATTTTTGAGAGGTTTTTGTTAGCTTTGTAAATCTGGTGTCATAGAAACACAGCTACAGTGGTTTTATTTTATTGCTTTTATTGTTGTCTGTGAACCAATATTACCGTATTTTCTGGTGTACAAGTCGCTCCGGAGTATAAGTCGCATCAGTAAAAAAAAAAGCATCATGAAGAGGAAAAAAACATAAATATGTCACTTCGGCGTAGGGCTTTAACAGAGTACTAACCGAGTAATCGACAGATCGAGTCCTAGGACTTCTATCGAGGTTTTTTATTTCATGTCGAGTACTCGTAGTGACGTCATCACAACGCAGTTACACCACTAAATCAACTCCCTGTTTGTAGCACGTTGAGAACCCTATTTTGGGTTAAACCCAACCAAGCCACTTTGAGCTGAGCAACTGGAAACAGTCGAACTCTAATAACACACAAGAGGCAGGTCTATATCACAGACGTCTATCTCACTCATGGTGTGGCCAGAACACTAACATACCGCTAAGCATTATGGGAAAGACATAACACATCCACTCCCCAACTTCCTGTTTGAGCTCTGTGACCACTGTAGATTGTGACAGTAGGGGGCGGTGTTGCATTGCAGGTCACATGTGGTGTAACAACGGGTCCAACTGTTTTTAAGTTTCGTTTTTGACGTGCCGAACGTTTCATTAACTTTTGCAGCTCTAATAGTTTTGTTTTTCCTGTGACTTATCTGCAGTATGATAAATGATAGGAGCATAATATATGCTCCCAATGTTTTGTTGGTCATTTTTTTGTAAATAATTATGCTTTTATGCATATTTTTAATTAAAAAAATTGCATCTTAAGATCCTATGACATCATCGACTACTCGAGTTCTACTCGAGTTTTTTATGTTAATGTCGAGTTTAAAAAGTATGTACTCGTTCAACCCCTATTTACAAGTCACATTTATTATGCTTTAATTGAATGGTCAAAACAGCTTAATTTTGCCGGAGTGGTGCGGCGCCATCCATCCATTCATTCATCCATCCATCCATCCATCCATTCATCCATCCATCCATCCATCAGCTCTCCAGTGTTCCTCCGCCTGCACCAGCTGAGTGAAGCGAGTGCGCATGAGAGGACTCGGTGTTGCAGTTCTCAGACATTTAAAGCCTCAGTCAAAAATTGTGTTATGAATATGGGGGAAAAATATGTATACAAGTCGCTTCGGCGTATAAGTTGCAGGACTGACAAATCTATGCAAAAAGCTGCGATTTATACACTAGAAAATACAGTACCTAAAATCTTTGTCATCATTTTGTTACTTTTGAGTTTTGAATGGTGAATCTTTCCAAATAAATCACAAAAGTTCCAGTTTCAAATTTGATGCTGCCCTTGGGTCAAAAACACTGTGCGTTTTAACCCAAGGGCAGCAGAAGGCGGTAAAATCACCTTCCAGTGATTAAACTTGAGATGTATTCAACCCACTTAGTCTCAATAGCATTACATTACAAATCCGTTTCCCTTTCTATGTGATAAATATTTAATATTATCAAGAATTGTTGATTAGAGTCAACAAATATTTTCATTTAAATTAATTTGTACGTGAAGGACGACAAGTGGCCAAGTCTAGTCGAAGGCATCTACTGTAGTTGGAAAGGGATAAAATACATGCAGGGCTTTTTTCCCTACAAAAGTTAATGCTTGCTTAGCACAAAGTTTTTAGTTTTTTATGGTTCGTTTGCTGAATTATAAAGTGTAGCTCTAAAAGAAAAAAAAAGGGTGTTACAGCAGCTGAATCAGCTCCTTGCAGGCCCACAGCAAAGAACTGCTTTAATCAGAGCCTGGTCTGGTTCTAAAACGTGTTTGTGAGATGTGACCTCTTCAAAAAAACAACCAGGACTGTTTTCGTTGGGACTGCTAAAAGCCAGCATTTGATAAAAATCTTCATTAGCCGTGTTGTCCTGTGCTCAGTTGCTTCGACTTTATTTTCAGCTAAAATATATAAAAAAAATAAAGCAACACTGTTTGACACTCCTGCTCGTACCTTGGTAACTGTAGAGATCTCCCACGCTGGTTTGGCGTGTGATGTGCTGCCAGTAGGCGCTGCGCGGCAGGGAGATGGACTTGGTTAACGTCTCTCTGGAGTGGAACTGAAACACAGAATATTTTAAACGTTTCGCTCACAACTGATCTACATCTGTCGATGCACAAAGATGAGTGCGAACATGTCTCCAGGCTGAACGGCTGTTTGATGGTTGGGATGAGGACGTGTTTGACTTCATGATGTTGTTTTGCAGCTGGATCGGTGCTTGAAGTGGAGGGGAAAGGTGCCGGGACGAGCAGAAACGAGCAAATTACAAACTGTTGTAGCACCGTTATATCTAACAACAGTGAAAGACAATAATTGAACATACTTCTATGATTATTTATTGAAAGCTACATGTGAAGTGAGGTATGCTTGTCTGCATATAGGACTACATACAGTAAAATCCTTAACCGTGTCTCCTCTAATTGTGTTGTTTTCCCAATATCCTTTTTACATGTATTATTCTAAACCAGGGGTCTGCAACCTGCAGCTCTTTGGTCCTTGATATGCGGCTCCATGATAATTTGACCAAACATGATGCAACGTGTAAATTAATAGTTTTTTTTCATACCCACAGTATGATTAGTCTTACGGCACAATGGATAGACAAAAACTTTGAACTTAAAAAGTCTGTCCTTCAAGCACAGGAGTGCAGAGGATACCACACTGCAGCTAGGAACCTGGAACAAGCCTCCACATTGCAGCTGACTAATGCTAATGAATAACATTTAACACTTTTCATTTAATATAAGTCAAAGTGTGCTATACAGTACATATCATATAGCCATATGATATGTATAGCATATGGCATATGGCTAACAGTAAAATAGCTGTTACTGAATACTATATGTCGCCAGCTCTTACAGCTGTTACACAATTTTTGTATCAAATAAGCCTAAATAAGAGGACTATGTTCTGACAAAGGAAAGTATATAAAATATCGGCCAAAAATCCCATATCGTGCATCCCTAAACAGAATGTCCATTATCCAATTTAGAACGTTGCATCATTTTGGGGGGGACTTGTTTAGTTTCTCCTGGTGTGTGTTTATGAGCAAAAGAAACCACTGGATAATTCCACTTATGCTGAACTTTTCCGCAACCATCAATCCTCATGAGTCATATCAGTTGATCCTGTAAATCTGACCCAGTCAGAAGCATCGTAGAGCAGGTCCAATGTCCAGTGGGCAATGCGGATCAAATGAATTGGCTGTAGCTTACACTTGGTGGTACTGATGGTAGGCTAAAGACAAAACTGCCCATTTTGAACACTGCGCTGGATGAAATGATTGTAATTTCATTTTGTGCAGTGTGGAACAGTATAACCCGTCTAAAAACCAGAGAGAAGCTTTCCGTGTAGAAAATATGTTGATGTTTTTTATTTTCCTTTTGGCTGTTCACTTCTTCAGGGGTCACCACAGCGAACTAAGTTGCACGAAGACTTGGCGGTAGTTTTCACACCAGATGTCCTTCCTGATGCAACCACAGACCGCCGAGCTACCACAGCCCTCTGTGTGGAGCAGAGAGCTGATATCTAGGGTGCCCGGGGGAGCAGATGGCGGGGGTTAGGTGCCTTGCTCAAGGGCTCAGATTGGGCTAAATGAGGGTTCAACGTTCAAAGTGACTTAATTGTCATTTGCATCACATGATGTGGAACGAAAATGTGTGCTCAGGGTCCCAGTTACACCCAAAAACAGCAATAATATAAACTATTAAAAAGAAACAGTATGCAAGGATCTAAGATATGCGCTAAACAATAAAAATGTAATATAATACGGTGTATGTGAGGCAGGTGTGGGTGCTTCATCTTTCCCACCCACATTTTGATGTTGTTGGTCCCGGGAGTCGAACCAGCAACCTTCCGATCACAGGCTTGCCTTCTCTAGCCTATGCGCCACCACTCCCTCATAGGAAATAGATTGATACTTTACAAAAATGTAGAAAACTTAAAAAACAAAACTCGTTTGGTCTGGGGGGAGGAAACGGGAGTACGCGGAAAAAACCCACGCATGCACGGAGAGAACATGCAAACTCCACACAGAAAAGTCCCAGTCCGGGATTTGAACCAGCTGAGAGGCAACAGCTTCACCTGATCCACCATGTAGAAAACATCGGTTGCTAATTTCACGTGCGAATGATTTAGAATTTTTTTTTTTTATCGTGGCACACAGGAGCATGGCCATATGGTCAAGGCTCATCCACCGCCATGGAATTAAAGAATGCAGATGATAGTGGGAAGGAAGGAAGCACGAGTGGGGGGAGCGGAGGCCAAGCCTGTGGGGTGTCCGCGGTGCTTCTGGTCCAACACAGAGGAGGAGGATGGAGCAAAGCGTGAGGAGAAATCTACAATCTCATGTGACCGATGCTCACGACTCATGAGTTCAGACGTTTCGACAAATGTTCCCAATGAAATACAGGTAGTCCTTGACTTACGACGGTCTCGAGTTACGGCGTTTTGTGGTTACGACGCATCTCCCATT
>JBBPBX010065902.1:4591-15007 GCA_038048925.1 Garcialebias charrua | reverse complement strand
TTCTTCTTTCGGCTTTTCCCTTTTCAGGGGTCGCCACAGCGAGTCATCCTCCTCCACCTCACTCTGTCCTCTGCATCCTCTGTCCTCACTCCAACTACCTCCATGTCCTCTCTAACTGCATCCATATATCTCCTCTTTGTCTTTTTCCTGGCAGCTGCATTTCTAACATCCTTCTACCAATATACCCACTGTCCCTCCTCTGGACATGTCCAAACCACTGTCCCTCCTCTGGACATGTCCAAACCACTGTCCCTCCTCTGGACATGTCCAAACCACTGTCCCTCCTCTGGACATGTCCAAACCATCTCAGTGTGTCCTCCCTAACTTTATCTCCCAGTTGTTCAACATGTGCTGTACCTCTGATGATCTCATTCCTGATCTTATCCATCCTTGTCACTCCTAAGGAGAACCTCAACATCTTCATTTCTGACACTTCCAGTTCTTTCTCCTGTCTTTTTGTCCATGTCTCTGTCTCCAGACCATACAACATAGCTGGTCTCACCACTGTCTTGTAAACTTTTCCTTTGACCTTTGCTGACACCTTTTTGTCACAAATCACTCCTGAAACTTTTCTCCATCCACTCCATCCTGCCTGGACTCTCTTCTTCACCTCTTTACCACATTCCCCATTTTCCTGGACAGTGGACCCCAAATCCTTGAAGTCCTGCACCTTTGTGACCTTTGTCACAAAACATGTCCAGGTCTTTGTCCAGGTAAAAAACATGTTAAGATATAAATAAATACAAACACAAACAGGTCAAGTAAAGACAGCAGCAGAGAAAGGAAATGGGGTCAGACTGTCCTCCAGCAGTCTAAGCCTATAGCAGCAGAAATAAGGGATAGCCCAGGAAACCTAAGCCGACCCTAACTATAGGATTTATGAAAAAGTAAAGTGTTAATCCCAGTCTTCAAACTGGACAATGTGTCAGCCTCATGGACAGAAACTGGAAGTTGGTTCCACAAGAGAGGAGCCTGACAACTGAAAGATCTTCCTCCATTCTGCTGCTGGAAACTCTAGGAACCACAAGTAAACCTGCAGTCTGAGAGTGAAGTGCTCTGTTAGCAAAATATGGAACAATAAGAGCTGTAATATAAGATGGAGCTAGGTTGTTGAGGGCTTTGTAGGTTAGAAGTAAGATTTTGAATTCTATTTGAAATAGTGCTCAAGTGAACGGCTGTGAAAGCTTTGAGATGGAAGTTGGGTTTGGAGATTAATATCAAGGACTAAATAAGAGCTCGTCTAACTAATTTAATTCTGTTCAGATGTCTAATAAGTGACTTTATTCTGACTTTTACTCTGTCTGCTTCCTCATATCCTTCTACTCCCACATTCCAGACTCCGTTAGGGTCAGTTTGGCCAAGCATGTCCTCCTCCTCTTCTCCCTTTCTGTCTGCATGGTTGATCTTGTTTTTTCCCCTTCTCTCTCTTCAGGCAGACACCTGGCCAGGCTGTGGAGATCGATGCCACGTGTGGTCCTGCTGGGGAAGCCTGTCAGCTGCTACTCCTAATAATGCTGCTCTGAACCATCATGACCCCATCAGTCAAACTCATCACACAATGCAAGGTACAATACAAAACACACGCAAAAGCAGAAGAGCACTAAAGCCAGTTTAGTAATGAACTGCTGTTAGACGCGTTCAAACTGTCCAAATCAGGCTTCTTTGAAACAATCTGTTTATTACCCTGATACATGCTCAATAATCCAGGTAGACAATTCCAAAAAAGTGGGGGTCCTGGCGGTCCCCCACTTACAATGCTGTTATTGCTAGTATCACTCAGCCCTCTGTGAATAGCAAACAACCATCAGGGTGTTAACGATCCATCGTCAGGCTGATGGTCCTCCTTGATCATGTGAGCAGCTGGTTTCGGCTGTCATCAGCCAACTGGTTGATCCACTGTGGGAGGGTGCTATTTATAAGACTGAGCTGAACACAGCTTCTCAGACTGAGGAAGTCTTTCGGACGAAAGACGAAACGTTTCTACAGTTTTTTTTTTTTTTTGCTTTGTTTTGTTTTGTTTTTTGAATGTCCAGAGGACCAGACTTAGCTTTTTTGGAATCTGTTTATTAGATTAAAAGTGTGTTTTATACACATGTAAAGTAAAAATCTCTGCTCTGGGCCACAGAATGACATTCAGACAATGATGATCTCTTCAAAATGGCCCTGAAGTTTGGGTTGAACCACGGTATATTCAGGTTGTAATAGCAGTGAATCCATGTACTCACCATGTGGCCAGCTTTCAGCCAATAAACCTTACAGTCTGACGTGTGTGCTACTGCTAACTGGTGCTCTGTCTGGTGTAGCTGAAATAGGTGTGTATATAAAACAAGGTCTTCTCTAAAAAAACAAGATGTCTTCCACCCGAAGAAGGGCTTAATTTGAGCTGGATCCTACCGTAACAGGATCCGCGGAACTCTCTTATTTTGACAGGGTGTGTTCCAGTTACTGTTTGTTACCGGTAACTGTTCCAGTAACTCTTGAGCTAACTAATAATAAAGTTATAAACAAATGTGACTGCCTTGAATGAATAAAACCTATATTGTACTTGTAATCTAAAAAGATTTATGTAAATACAATTTTTTTTACACAACAGCCACTTACATGCTTCCTAATATCCCATCAAAGCTGCTCCTTCAAGTAAGCATTTCTGCTTACAAATATCCACCCCTAAAAGTCCAGTCATGGACAACTTAATTAAAAACACGAACATATAATAAACTAAACTGCAAATCAGTTTGACAGTTTAAGTGGGTCATTAATATAATTTTGATTAATTATTAAAATACGACCCCTCCCTGGGCTGCCACCTTACCGTGGTGGAGGGGTTTGAGTGTCCCAATGATCCTAGGAGCTATGCTGTCAGGGGCTTCATGCCCCTAGTAGGGTCACCCAAGGCAGACAGGTCCTAGGTGAGGGACCAGACAAAGTGCAGCCCGAAGACCCCTTATGATGAGTAAAATAAATGGACAAAATGTTCCCTCGCCCGGACGCGGGTCACCGGGGCCCCACTCTGGAGCCAGGCCCGGAGGTGGGGCACGTTGGCGAGCGCCTGGTGGCCGGGCTTTTACCCATGGAGCTCGGCCGGGCACAGCCCGAAGAGGAGACGTGGGTCCCCCTTCCCATGGGCTCACCACCTATGGGAGGGGCCAAAGGGGTCGGGTGCAATGTGGGATGGGTGGTGGCCGAGGGCGGGGACCCTGGCGGTCTGATCCTCGGCTACAGAAGCTGGCCATTGGGACATGGAATGTCACCTCTCTGGTGGGGAAGGAGCCTGAGCTAGTGTGTGAGGTTGAGAGGTTCCGGCTAGAAATAGTCGGACTCACCTCAACACATGGCTCTGGCTCTGGAACCAGTTTCCTTGAGAGGGGTTGGACACTCTTCTACTCTGGAGTTGCCCCTGGTGAGAGGCGCCGAGCAGGAGTGGGCATACTTGTTGCCCCCCATCTTGGTGCCTGTACGTTGGGGTTCACCCCGGTGAACGAGAGGGTAGCCTCCCTTCGCCTACGTGTGGGGGGACGGGCTCTGACTGTTGTTTGTGCCTATGCGCCAAACGGCAGCGCAGATTACCCACCCTTTTTGGAGTCCTTGGAGGGGGTATTGGAGAGTGCGCCTCCTGGGGACTCCCTTGTTCTACTGGGGGACTTCAACGCTCACGTGGGCAATGACAGTGAGACCTGGAGGGGTGTGGTTGGGAGGAACGGCCCCCCTGATCTGAACCCGAGTGGTGTTCTGTTGTTGGACTTCTGTGCTCGTCATGGATTGTCCATAACGAACACCATGTTCAGGCATAAGGGTGTACATATGTGCTCTTGGCACCAGGACACCCTAGGTCGCAGTTCGATGATCGACTTTGTTGTCGTCTCATCTGATCTGCGGCCGCATGTCCTGGACACTCGGGTGAAGAGAGGGGCGGAGCTGTCAACTGACCACTACCTGGTGGTGAGTTGGCTCCGATGGTGGGGGAGGATGCCGGTCAGACCTGGCAGACCCAAACGTATTGTGAGGGTCTGCTGGGAACGTCTGGCAGAGTCTCCCGTAAGACGGAGCTTTAACTCCCACCTCCGGGAGAGCTTTGAACACGTTCCGAGGGAGGCGGGGGACATTGAGTCCGAGTGGGCCATGTTCCGCGCCTCTATTGTCGAGGCAGCTTATCAGAGTTGTGGCCGCAAGGTTGTTGGTGCCTGTCGTGGTGGCAACCCTCGAACCCGGTGGTGGACACCGGCGGTGAGGGATGCTGTCAAGCTGAAGAAGGAGTCCTATTGGGCCTTTTTGGCCTGTGGGACCCCGGAAGCAGCAGATAGGTACCGACAGTCCAAGCGGCATGCGGCTCGGGTGGTTGCTGAGGCAAAAACTCGGGCGTGGGAGGAGTTCGGAGAGGCCATGGAGAATGACTTCCGTACGGCTTCGAGGCGATTCTGGTCCACCATCCGGCGTCTCAGGGGGGGGAAAGCGGTACGCGACCAACACCATTTATGGTGGGGATGGCGTGCTGTTGACCTCAACTCGGGATGTTGTGAGTCGGTGGGCGGAATACTTCGAAGACCTCCTCAATCCTACTGGCATGTCTTCCACTGAGGAAGCGGAGCCTGGGGACTTTGGGTCGGGTTCTCCAATCTCTGGTGCTGAGGTCACCGAGTTGGTTAAAAAGCTCCGCGGTGGCAGGGCTCCAGGGGTGGATGAGATTCGCCCGGAGTTCCTTAGGGCTCTGGATGTTGTGGGGTTGTGTTGGCTTACGTGACTCTGCAATATTGCGTGGACATCTGTGGCAGTTCCCTTGGATTGGCAGACTGGGGTGGTGGTTCCCCTATTCAAAAAGGGGGACCATAGGGTATGTTCCAACTATAGGGGGATCACACTCTTAAGCCTCCCTGGTAAGGTCTATTCAGGGGTTCTGGAGAGGAGGGTCCGTCGGATAGTCGAACCTCGGATTCAGGAGGAGCAGTGTGGTTTTTGTCCTGGTCGTGGAACACTGGACCAGCTCTACACCCTCAGCAGGGTCCTGGAGGGTGCGTGGGAGTTTGCCCAACCAGTTTACATGTGCTTTGTGGACTTGGAAAAGGCATTTGACCGCGTCCCTCGGGGGGTTCTGTGGGGGGTACTCCGGGAGTATGGGGTACCAGGCCCATTGATATGGGCTGTTAGGTCCCTGTACGACCGGTGTCAGAGCTTGGTCCGCATTGCCGGCAGTAAGTCAGGCTCGTTTCCGGTGAGAGTTGGACTCCGCCAAGGTTGCCCTTTGTCACCGATTCTGTTCATAACTTTTATGGACAGAATTTCTAGGCGCAGCCAAGGTGTTGAGAGGATCCGTTTTGGTGGCCTTAGAATCGCTTCTCTGTTTTTTGCAGATGAGCCGGAAAAGGGTAGCATGCCCTCTCCAGGTCGGGGAGGAGGTCCTGCCCCATGTGGAGGAGTTTAAGTATCTCGGGGTCTTGTTCACGAGTGGGGGAAAACTGGAGCGTGAGATCGATAGGCGGATAGGTGCAGCATCTGCAGTGAAGCGGGCGTTGTACCGGTCTGTCGTGGTGAAGAGAGAGCTGAGTCGAAAGGCAAAGCTCTCAATTTACCGATCGATCTACGTTCCCACCCTCATCTATGGTCATGAGCTTTGGGTTGTGACCGAAAGAACGAGATCTCGGATACAAGCGGCTGAAATGAGTTTTCTCCGCAGGGTGTCTGGACTCTCCCTTAGAGATAGGGTGAGAAGCTCAGTCATCCGGGAGGGACTCGGAGTAGAGCCGCTGCTTCTCCACATCGAGAGGAGCCAGTTGAGGTGGCTCGGGCATCTGGTTAGGATGCCTCCTGGACGCCTCCCTGGTGAGGTGTTCCGGGCATGTCCCACCGGGAGGAGACCCAGAGGAAGACCCAGGACACGCTGGAGGGACTATGTTTCTCGGCTGGCCTGGGAACGCCTTGGGATTCCCCCAGAGGAGCTGCTCCAAGTGGCTGGGGAGAGGGAAGTCTGGGCCTCCCTACTTAGGCTGCTACCCCCGCGACCCGACCCCGGTCGTTCTTTCTGTCACAACCCAAAGCTCATGACCATAGATGAGGGTGGGAACGTAGATCGATCGGTAAATTGAGAGCTTTGCCTTTTGACTCAGCTCTCTCTTCACCACGACAGACCGGTACAGCGCCCGCTTCACTGCGGATGCTGCACCTATCCGCCTATCGATCTCACGCTCCAGTTTTCCCTCATTCGTGAACAAGACCCCGAGATACTTAAACTCCTCCACTTGGGGCAGGACCTCCTCCCCGACCCGGAGAGGGCATGCTACCCTTTTCCGGCTCAAGACCATGGCCTCGGATTTGGAGGAACTGATCCTCATCCCGGCCTCATCACACTCGGCTGCAAACCGCTCCAGCGAAAGCTGTAGATCACGACCTGATGAAGCCAATAGGACCACATCATCAAGTCTGGTCCTCTGGACATTAAAAAAAAAAAGCAAAAAAATTGTAGAAATGTTTTGTCTTTCGTCCGAAAGACTTCCTCAGTCTGAGGTGCTATGTTCAGCTCAGTCTTATAAATAGCACCCTCTTAATGTTCTTAATAATGTTTCCTTGTGTTTACTTCGATCACAGAACAACCAACTGAGGTTTTATTTTTATTTTTTTCCTGCGAGGTCGATAAGCTCTCGTTTCACGAAGCGGACCGGTTCGGATGTGGGTCCAGTGTCCACCAGGATGAAAACAGCAGAGTCCAGTTCATAACAGTTCGGTTAACGTGTTTTTAAAAGTGTTCAATTTAATTCTCAGTGTTTGTGACATACAGTTTGTGGTGTTGAATAAATAAATAAATTAAAAATCAACCTGGTGTCTTCATTTTCAACATGCAGCATGTTAGGCATGTTTAAATTACGTAATGAGTCCAGATAGATTAATTTAGCTCAGATAAATTTATATATCTCCCACGCTAACATAAATACTGTTTATTATTGTTAAACTGTATTATATAGCACATTTATTAGTATGTTATAGTGCAGCTTGACACGTGAAATATCCGCCTGACTCGTTCAATAAACAGTGACATAAGAACTGGATCCAGCTGCGTCTCTTCCAACACAGATGCAGGAAATTCAGGTGTAGATTAATTCAATATGAGACTCAAAATATATTCCATCAGTTTTAGTTCAGAAAGTGGTGTGTGTCCAGTCCACCGCCATTGTTAGAAATGCCGGCTGTCTGTGCGTGCGTGCTGCGCGCATGTGTTCAAACAAAAGCTCCTGCGGGAGATGTTTACATTATCAACGGGGGGTCAGCAAAAAAACTCCACTGTAGCCGTTTTCGCACTGCACGGCCCTTCCCAGTCCAGCTCGTCCCTGGTTGGCCCAGAGCCCGGCCTGGCCCGCCCTCGCTCATTACGCATTGTGCGGAGAGCCGCCTTGAAGTGGGTGGAGAGTTCTTTTGAAGTGGGTGGAGAGTTCTCTTGAAGTGGGTGGGGTGTTCTTGTGTGCGTGCTTGGTGTGTGTGTGGAAAGACAAGGGACGCTGCTAAAAAATGTTTGTTAGCTGAATATATATATTAGTTTTTCTGAGTTTAATGTTTGTTAATAACTGATTACAAAACAGCTTATTTGACATGTGCGTAGCAAGGATTTTCTGAGGGGTGATCTGTTAAAAGACAGAGTGTGGACCTACAAAAAGCAAGTTGCCCAGTAGCTCACTGCTTTAAGCATTGGGTTGGCATGCAGAGACTTTTCTCAAAAGCTGGTTCGAATCTCACTCGGTACGGTTAAAACTTATTTTACGTTTGTCTTTTATTGGATAAAAAAATGAGGACTGAGATTTAAAAAAAGGAGTTTGTGAAACTCCTTTTTTTAAAATCCAATAAAAGACAAACGTAAAATAAGTTTTAACCGTACCGAGTGAGATTCGAACCAGCTTTCGAGAAAAGGCTCTGTGCACCAACCCAATGCTTAAAGCAGTGAGCTATTGTGCAACTTGTGTTTTGTAGGTCCACTCTGTCTTTTAACAGATCACCCCTCAGAAAATCCTGGCTACGCCCATGTAAAATAAGCTGATTTGTAATCAGTTATTAACAAACATTAAACTCAGAAACACTAATATATATATTCAGCTAACAAATATTTTTTTGTCGTTTCTGTAGTTAAATTTTAATGAGATTCAGCTCGCGCTGAGGTTGTTGTTAGAACGAGCTGATGACTCAACAACACGCAGCAATCCCGCCCCTGCACGCAGCAGTCCCCACCCCTGCTGCAAACAACGAATCAAATGTGAGCAGTACATGACGTCAAACTGGGCCCGGGAGCCCGGCCCGATAAGAACCACGGTCGGGCTGGTTCCAAAACGAGGGCGGACCCTGGGCGGAAAAGACAAATGCGAACATGACAAACCCGGGTTAGAAGGCGGGACGGGACGGGCCGGGCCGGGCCGTTAAGGGCCGTGTAGTGCGAAAACGGCTTGTGAGAGCTGGGTCCAGAAACCATCGGATTCAAAGAGGGGGGCTACTGGTCTCGTGTAAATGATCAGTACAAACTGGGGTTGAACGAGTACATAATTTCTAAACTCGACATTATCATAAATAAACTCGAGTAGTACTCGAGTAGTCGATGATGTCATATTAACTTAAGATGCAAAATAAATAAATAAATAAAAATGCATTAAAACGTCATTATTTACCAAAAAAAAGACCAACAAAACATTGGGAGCATTTATTATGCTCCTATCATTTATCATACTGCAGTTAAGTCACAGGAAAAACAAAACTATTAGATTATTATTATTATTATTAAAATGCCATAGTGAAAGTAACGTCAAAAATGAAACTTAAAAACAAGTGGGGCATTGACCACACCGCATCACCGCCTGCAGTGCTGTGCAATTAGGTTTACTTTTAGAGATTATTGTGTTTATAGGTTTTTAATAGGTTTAGAGATGAATATTTGTTGCTTTTTGTTTGTGAAACAAGTCAGAGGAAGCTGGTTCGGTCATTGGACCCCATGTTATATGTGACCTGCAATGCAACACCGCTCCCTCCTGTCACAATCTACGGTGGTCAGAGAAACAAAAATCAACAGGAAGTTGATACAATAAGTAGAGCATTTTATAAAATTATAAACTGTTTTACCTTTTTGACTAGACTGGGCCTGCTCCATAACATCCGTCCGCACAGAGGAATCCATTTTGTTGCGTCTAACTAGCCCACGCTCGGTGCGGATCATGTGACATGTGACGTGATGACGTCACTACGAGTACACGAGAGGGACAAAAAGACCTCGATAGAAGTTATAGGACTTGATCTGTCGATTACTCGGGTACTCTGTTAAAGTCCTAGTACAAACGCAGAGAGAAAGGAGCGGTTTCACTCTAAATACGCACAGTGTAAACGGTCCCTAAGGAGGAAAACATATCACGCAAAGCATCTAGTGTCATCCAGCATGGTGGAGCCCAACCAAGACACAGTAATGCAGTTAGTTTTCACATGCCAGTTATCACCTTAATTGCCATTAAAAAGTCAATATTTTTTTCAACCTGCACTTGTTTTATCAGAAGCTGGTTTCAGCAAAATACAGCTTTTGTCAGCTCCTCACCTGTTCATATGTTGTCCCTTGTATCACACCATGCTACACCTCACAGCATGGCCTATACTCATTTTTTCTACTCACCCCCTTGCATCTGTGGAAATGACAGAATAAAATACAGCCATGTAGAGACATGACAGTACTCTCGACACAGCTGGCCCTTCAAACAACCCCCACCTCTTTATTCAAAGCAGGACCTGATTTCTCACACTGTGACTGATAAGAGGTTTAAAAAAACAGGAACCCAATTCCCATTATCTGTCTTCCTTATTGTCTGTATTAACCTTCCCTTGTGGTAACTTGCTCTCTTCGTAATGTTATACTTGTCTGACCACACCACACGGCAGATGAACGGCAGTTGCACCATGCAAATGAACATGAACACTACTGTATTGTGAACGAGGGAGCCAGACAGAAACAAAGACATGGAGAGAGAGAAAGAGAGAGAGAGAGAGAGTTTATCAGATACATTTTTATTCATATACTGTTACACACTGTCTTAAGTTAAGATCAAAAGTGTACCACGTGACACCCTTTTGTGTTTGTCTTGGCTATCAACGCTAATTTTTGTTTCCATGGATGTTGGAAATGGTCTGGAGAGAGAACAGTGCATTATTTTTTGTTTTGTGGCTTTTATAGCTCTTATTGTGGCTAGATGTGTTCTCTCTCCTCATACATAACAATTCAAAAGAAAAGAAAACTGCAGTTCTTTGGATATTTTCCTTTTTGTTATTTTGGACCATTTTTTGCAGACCTTAAAGGACAACACCCACCGTGACAGTAACAATTCACCATATTGGACAATTACTGTAGTAGAATAGGATGTCTATTTTCATTTTTGCATTTGGGCCAGGCGAGTATATATAAAAAAAAAAAAAAAC
>JBBPBX010065901.1:0-19821 GCA_038048925.1 Garcialebias charrua | reverse complement strand
CTGCCAGGTTGCTAACAGCCATAACACTGTGGTGCCACCTCAGGTTATGAACAAGCCGGTGATGATTCACATCATGAAAGGACAGGCTATTAGAACAAAACAGGCATGCTTTCAACCATCTCCTATGTTTTTCAACTTAGGACTGTCCATGGAGGCCACATGCCAAGTGACCCTCGACGGCAGAACCACGACTGTCGCTGTGTGTAACACGAGCACAGAAGAGGTACTGATCCCAAAGCGCTCACAGCTAGGATGGTTGATCTCTACTGATTTTCATGATTTTGAACTAAGCATTCCATTTCTGGGAGGACTCCCAGAAAACTTGATCCCAAGTCATCATTCGGGGCGAGTCTTGTTCACAAAACCAACACAGGCCATAGCTCTTTTCTCCCCCACTGAGTCCGACCGGGACATTGTCCACAGGTTCGGTTTCAACCAAGGAGAAAGTCTAGGCCCTCAAACTTACAGTGCACTACCTGTTGACAGGTTTTATGACACTGAAGGGGACTCACTGGAGCTCCCCAGAGAACAAGAACCGCTCTCATTTGCTTCACAGATAGACCAGGTGGTCGCTCAGGCCGACGCCTTGGAAACTGATGAAGACAGGGACAAACTTCGCAAAGTTCTGCTAAAATATGAAAAATCATTCTCAACTGACTCGATGGATTGTGGGTTGACCACGCTCCACACAGTGAGCATCCCAACCCCGCCTAATGCTCCCCCTGCATTTGTCAGACAGTACAAGATTCCTCTGGCAGCACATCAACCTATCAGAGAAATCATTAATGACCTGTTAGAAAAAGGTATCATCCGATACTGTAACAGCACTTACTCTGCGCCTTTATGGCCGGTGTTAAAACCAAATGGTAAGTGGAGACTCACTATAGACTACCGAAAGCTAAACAAACAAGTTCCCTTATCCAGATGGCCTATGACGCAACTCCAACAGGAACTGCCCAAGGTCACCAATGGTAAGTACTTCTCGACCCTCGACGTCGCCTCTGGTTTTTGGACCATCCCTGTGCGCGCCGAGGACCAGTACAAACTAGCTTTCACTTTTGGTGGCCGTCAATACACCTTTAACAGGTGTCCCTTTGGCTACGCTAACTCACCTGCAGAGTTCAACATCTTCTTGAACAAAGCATGTCCAGACGCCCACGAGCGTGGAACACTGATCTACGTGGACGATGTCCTTTTGAGGCAGCCAACACTGGACTCACATTTGGCTGAGATCGACCACGTTCTGAATCAGCTGACAACTGCTGGTGCTAAGATATCACTGTCAAAATGCCAATGGTGCAGAACCAAGGTGGACTACGTTGGCCTGCTTGTAGGTCCGGACGGAGTACAACCACAGCTGACTCGCACCCAAGGCCTTGACAATCTCAAAGTCCCCACCAATCTCAAAGAACTACAAAGTTTTCTTGGCGTGTGTAACTACTCGAACCAGTTCATAGAGAACTATGCAGACCTTGCAAAGCCACTGACTGAACTCCTAAAGAAAGACGTTCCATTCGTCTGGACTGATAAACAGCAACAGGCAATGGACGCTCTTATAAACAGGATCAAGTCAGCCCCTTGTTTAGTCTACCCGGACTACAACAAAGAGTTTTACTTGGAAGTGGGCTTCTCAGCTCATTGCATAAGTGCAGGTCTATACCAGATACACGACAGAGACAAACGTGTAGTAGCCTACGCCAGCAAAACGATGGCAGGCCCCGAATTGAGATTCTCAGACTGTGAGAAAGCTTTACTGACCACAGTGTGGGCAGTTAAACATTTCTCCAGCTACATTGGTGGGCAGAAAATCATTGTGGAAACACAACACCAGCCAGTGACCTTCCTTAACAGTGAACGCATCAGAGATGGTGTGGTGACAAACTCACGTGTTGCAACGTGGCTCATGGCACTTCAAAGTTTTAACCTAGACATCCGTTATGGTCAGAACAAGAAGTCTCATCTGGGGACGGACTTGGCAATCTGCCAGAAGTGTACACAAGATGTACCAGCCACCCAGCCGCCGGTTGAGGTAAAAACCCCAGTAACTGAAGACCCGAATCACCACTTCTTTGATGACAATATCTGCAAAGATATGACAACATTGTACGTGGATGGATCTTCATTCCTCCGCGACAAGATCTGCAGAGCAGGTGTTGGAGGGGTCCTCCTCCAAGGCCAAGAGCAGATAACTTTCAGCTACAAATTAGGATCTCAGACTTCTCAGTATGCTGAGATTGCAGGAATCCTAATAGCTCTCCAGATTGTAGTAGAACGCTCCATCAAGACGCTAGTCATCTGCACTGACTCTAACTATGCTCGTTTGAGTTTCGCTTGTCACCTCGCTGTGTGGAAACAGAACGGTTTCCTAACAAGCGACAGAAAAGTGGTCAAACACAAAGAGCTTTTCATAGCGTGTGATCACTTGGTGACATCACATGACTTACAGATCTACTGGAAGAAGGTTCCAGGGCATTCTAGAGTCCCTGGCGATGACAAACACTACAATGACATTGCAGACTCCTTAGCCAAAGAAGGAGCCGACGAAGGTCCTCTATGGTCCTTCGACCCCTCCTGGTTAATCGAGACTCTGCCAACACAACCTTCAGTCAGAGTTATGGCAGTCACACGTGCACAGGCCGCGGACAAACCTGCTGACAACGCAGTCTCCGTACGACCCGCACTGACTGACCCTGACATCATCCAACTTCAGAAGTCGGATCCTGCTATCAACTCCATGATACTGTATCTGACTGATCCGGACAAGAACACTCCGTCTAAAGACGAACTGGATTCCGATCCAGACCTTAAAGTCCTTTATCAGCTGCGCAAACAGCTTAAACTACTCAAGGGCATCCTGACTTTCGCTCATGGACCAACGTCCTCACCTGTGTTCGTGGTTCCCCATGACCAAAGGGGGGTGATGTTAGTTCATGCCCATGATCTCCCGTCCGCAGGACACAAAGGAGATAAAGCCACGCTGACGGCATTAAAACAAATTGCCTATTGGCCTGGAATGAAAAAGGATGTCAAGGACTACATTGAAGGGTGCGTGGTCTGTGGCCAGTTTCAGCCAACCAGACCACTTCACAGAGCACCACTGCAAAGCAGAGGCATTGCATTCCCATGGTCTGACCTCCAGATCGACTGGGTTGGACCACTCACTAAGAGCTCTAGAGGAAATAAATATTTTCTCACGGTAACCTGTGCATTTACCAAATGGGTAGAATGCCTACCAGCTCCTAACGACACAGCACAAACCACTGCTATGTTGTTAATGAATCATATATTCTCAAGGTTTGGACTTCCCCTTCGGGTGAACTCAGACCAAGGTACACACTTCACAGGTGAAGTGATGAAAGAACTGTGGAAGACGCTAGGCGTCAAGGCCAACTTTCATGTCGGCTACCACCCACAGGCTTCAGGCCAAGTTGAGAGAGCAAACAGAACTGTGGTGAGTATTTTGAAGAAATACGTGGCTGCAAACCACAAGGACTGGGATGTGAAACTCCCTCTGGTCCTCATGGCCATAAGAGCCACTCCACACACATCAACTGGCATCTCTCCCTTCGAGATGATGACCGGTCGACAGATGACTCTCCCTCTACACCTGTTGTACCAACCAGGCGACGCCGTCATGGCGACAGCCTACACTACACAACAATACATGAAAGATTTGAATGTACACCTCAGAAACACTTTTGCTTTCGCCCAGAAAAACCTGGAAAGGTCCGCTGAAGGACGCAAGGCGTACTATGACCAGAAGGCCTCTCACAATGAACTCCAAGTGGGAGACAGAGTCTGGTACTATACGTTCGCCCCAGCAACCGGGAAAGGAGAGTCCGGGACCGGAACTCTCGCCCGCAAACTAATGCCCAGGTGGACTGGACCTCATCTGATAACAGACAAAGTGTCCTCAGTCGTCTACGAGATCAAAATCAGCAAAGGCCGCAAAGAGCCAATTGCTAAATGGGTACATCGAAATCAGATCAAACCTTACAAGGCGTTCAATGACTCCACAAAAGACAAAGATCTCACAAACTCACCGACTTCATGGGATAATAAGGTCGTCCAAACACAAGTTAGTAAATAAACTAATCAGGTTTAAACTACCATATTTCCCACCCTATAAGTCGCATTGTCCAACTTGAACTTAGAAACGCTAAGTCCAACACCCACAACAAAAACTAATCTTAACAACCATTTAAATCCACAAGATTTAAGTTGACCTCGGTCATAAAGTTGAGACCTGTTTTCTTGTGTGTTGCACTTTGGAATCTGACGACAAGAGTGTGTCGAAGCAGTGAAACGTTGTTTCCTTGTTGTTTAGTCATTACTGTTGTCATTATTTGAGATATTGTTGTGGTTCTGGACACTCCCAGCCAAAAAAGGTTTTGTATTAACATTGATTAATGCATAAGATGGATCTAACTATGCCAACATGCAGTTCGTTTTGTTAAATCTCAACCGTTGAAGAGTCAATGTAGTTTAAAGCTACTCAAGGTACCATAAACTACACTGGCCTCACGATTTCTAAATTGAACCGATTCGATCGTTTCTATTCTAGATTATCTATTCATTTTGATGAGTCTCGCCATAGACTTCAAAATTTATTAGGTACACCAAATCCTACGTCGTTCGTCTAAAAGACAACAGACATTTAGATCAAACTATATTTCATTTTTATTTTAGTTTAACCTAAACTAAGTAATGAATGGAGGAATAGTTTGGAATTAGAGGCCTTCGTTACAGAAGCCCTCCAAAATTCTATAGGTATAGATCCCTATATCTAATTTACAGAATTGATCCACCCCTTAATTGGTAATTATAGCTGATCTAAACCATGATAGCTTACATACCAGGTGCATATAGGTAGGGCCTAATGTAAAATCCCAATCATAAGCCCACCTAAAACCACATAATTGCATGACACATAGAACCAGAGTGGCACTGACTGGAGACCAACCAGCCAACAACCTTCGATGTGGGGACCTGCAGCTCCAACGCTTGGTCTTCAACCTTCATCCAAGGATCGCCTCCTCTGCGTCAATCGAGGGATCCCCTCTACATGCTGATTATGAAAACAATTGTTGCTGATCAATCAACAAAACTAATCGTTGTGGATTTACTGCTGTGGGATTACCGCTGTGGATTATAAGACTTTGTTTTCCAAAGGATCACAGACTTTGTTTTCCAAGAGTTAACAGACTCAGTTTTCCGAGGGATTAAAAGCTTACCGCAATGGGATTACCTACGAACAGTATGGAAGTTCCAAAAACTTTATGGGATTATAATTTTTGATTTTTTCTTTTCCACTCGCCGGATTACTTCAAGATCAGAGACAGTTCAAGGTTTCCTTTCGTGTTGGACCCCATCCCCAACGACTGGCGATGGCTTCCAAAAGGGGGGAGATGTAGTGGACATGACCTTGTCCACTTTTAAGACACCTGTGTACTTTTGAACTGTCCAGTGATGACCTTTACTGACCTCTCAGTAAAGCAGGACATTTAACACAATTATTCCATTAGTTATAATCTGAGGACATATAGTCACTAAAAGAGACTATTTCTATATCTTGATTTTATTCTAATGTAATCAAGAATAACTTTTCTCATTTTCATGATATGTGCTTTTATGCTGTGTTATTCTGAAATGTGTTAATTACTGTCTTCACTGCTGTGTTTAAAGGTGAAGCCTTCGGGTCACAGAGACCGGACGGTTTTGTTTAGAAACTCAGAGACAGTCTGATGAGCAGGGCTCCAGCGTTATCTGTCTTTTTTCCTAAACATTTCTCTCTGCTGCTGGCTTGTAACCTTGGGTTTGATAAAGCAAGTGAACTCCTCTCTGTGTTCCTGCTTTTAAGTTCTAACTGTGCGGAAACGCTTCAGTCTTTGAATGGACAAAGAGTTTGAATGGACGGAGACCTGAAAGCTCTCTGCCTTGCAGCTGGTCAAGCTTGGTCAAGAGCCAAAGACTAACTTGTCAGCTAGAACTGATGGACGTCTCCATCCAGTTCCCCGAGCAAAAGCTCCAAAGTTCTTAATGAACTTCCTTTGAGAAACATCTCGTCTTGAAGTCAGCCAGAAGCTGCCACATGTTTCTGACGGCTGACGCGGATCCGAGGAGACGTTGGAAGTAAACGACCAGTTCAGACGTACGAGGGCCGGAAGGACTCCGTGCACCTGGGAGGCTGGCAATATCTTTATCAGACGCATCGTCAAAAGGTAAAGAGCGGTTTACAAACGTACCTGGGATTTAGCCGAAGTCGGATGGAATGTGTCATCTCTGGTTACACTCGAGATAAATAACTTAATCTCTCCAACCTCTTATTCCTCCTACTCTTTCCCCTCTCTATCTAAGCTGGAAACTATATTTTTAAGCTAAAAGAGCCCACAGACTAAATATGTTAACATCCAATATTTATGTCTGTTGTGTTGAATTTAAGTGTGCTGACGTTTTAAATTGAAAGAAAGTGAAATCATGTCAATCAAGTGTAATGGTGTTAATTTAGTTGATTTATTCTAAATAAATGATAGTGTCTCTTTGACATATCAAACTAAGTTAACGTCTTTGTCACTTAATGGCTCTGTTTATTTATCCATCATAAAGATCACAGAAATATTGAATAAACTGAAAAAGAAGAGAATCCGTGAATTTACTATTCAATCTGAATAAGTAGATTAATTAAGGATAAAGAGGTCAGTATTAATATTGACCTCCACATTAATTCTTACACCACCTTCAGATAAAAGTGGCCAATACAGGTAGTCCTCGACTTACGGCGTTTCGGCTATACGAACGGGTGTAGAAATGGAACTCGTTTGTAAGTCGGGGATCACCTGTACAATCCCGCCTTCAGATAAAAGTGACCAATACAATCCCACCTTCAGATAAAAGTGGCCAATACAGGTAGTCCTCGACTTACGGCGTTTCAGCTATACGAAGGTGTGTAGAAATGGAACTCGTTCGTAAGTCGGGGATCACCTGTACAATCCCGCCTTCAGATAAAAGTGACCAATACAGGTAGTCCTCGATTTACGGCGTTTCGGCTATACGAACGGGTGTAGAAATGGAACTCGTTCGTAAGTCAGGGATCACCTATACAATCCCGCCTTCAGATAAAAGTGACCAATACAATCCCACCTTCAGATAAAAGTGGCCAATACAGGTAGTCCTCGACTTACGACGATTCGGCTATACGAACGGGTGTAGAAATGGAACTCGTTCGTAAGTCGGGGATCACCTGTACAATCCCGCCTTCAGATAAAAGTGACCAATACAATCCCACCTTCAGATAAAATTGGCCAATACAGGTAGTCCTCGACTTACGGCGTTTCGGTTATACGAACGGTTGTAGAAATGGAACTCGTTCGTAAGTCGGGGATCACCTGTACAATCCCCTCTTCAGATAAAAGTGACCAATACAATCCCACCTTCAGATAAAAGTGGCCAATACAGGTCGTCCTCGACTTACGGCGTTTCGGCTATACGAATGGGTGTAGAAATGGAACTCGTTCGTAAGACGGGGATCACCTGTACAATCCCGCCTTCAGATAAAAGTGACCAATAAATCACATATATATATATATATATATATATATATATATATATATATATATATATATATATATATATATATATATATATATATATATATATATATATATATATATATATATATATATATATATATATATATATATATATATATATATATATATACATATATATGGTAAATGGAGCTTATTTATATAGCGCTTTCCAGCCCCCTGTGAGGGACCCCAAAGCGCTTTACAATACCAACCATCCACCCATTCATACACACATTCATACACCGGTAGCGGTGACTGCCATGCAAGGCGCCTTCCAGTCCTACCGGGAGCAACTCGGGGTTAAGTGTCTTGCCCAGGGACACAACGACACATGGTGTGAGTAACCGGGATTCGAACCTCCAGCCTTCCGATCGGGGGACGATTGCCATTACCACTACACCACGGCCGCCCATAATATATATATTATATATATATATATATATATATATATATATATACATACATATACTGTGTATATATATATATATATATATATATATATATATACAGGTAGTCCCCGACTTACGAGCGAGTTCCGTTACAACGAGTTGCTCGTAACACGGAAATCTCGTAATTCGGAACGACCGCCACGTGTCTCGTAAGTCCGGAATTTCGCTCGTAAGTTGGAACGGTTTTGCTAGCGCGACTACAAACACTCGTTTTTCATCGAAAAACTGCTTACGAGTGCATAAAAATGATCGGAAACGTGTGTCCACATGTTTAGCTAACGAACTGTGGTGAAAAAACACAGAAAAACTCGGTATTTTTTGCGTTTTTTCCAAAAATTCGCCAGCTCGTAAGTCCGGAACCTCGTAGGTCAGAGCGCTCGTAAGTCGGGGACTACCTGTATATATATATATATATATATATATATATATATATATATATATATATATATATATATATATATATATATATATATATATATATATATATATATATATACATTGTATATATGTGGGTGCATATATGTATATATATATATATATATATATATATATATATATATATATATATATATATATATATATATATATATATATATATAATATATATTTATATATTTATATACACGACCCTGTGTACATACTCTCGTTTTCATCACATGTACCACATGTGGTGCAAATGACGATAAAGACTCTCTGACTCTCTGACTCTGATATATAAATATGCCCCCAAGGCCTCATCCACACCAACAGAATGGCCTCATATACATACCAATGGCTGCAAAAATGCTAATTCAATGAGCCATTTGACTAACTCCCATGGGAACTATAGTTAGAATATCCGAATGGCTCGCATGTGGTAGTGCTAGTGTTAGACGTCGGGGAAAAGACGTCATCTGGCGTAACGTTTTCGACCTTCCAGGGACCTGATTTCGACGTCCAGAAATGACCTGAAAAAGACGTCGTATAGACGTCACCTTGCTCAGTGGGTATGTGCAAGTTTCACTGCACTGAATCTTTACATCAAAAACAAAATTTCACTCAAATTCTGTCTAAATAACATCACTACATTTTCATTTCTGGATCATCATGGTGTGCAGTGGTTTCAGCTGTAATAATCAAAATAAAACAATATTTGATATTCACCCTATTATAAGTGTAATCATAAATATTTGCTAATTTAAGCTTGTTCGACCTTTTCAGCCACAGTTTTTTTTTTTTGCATATTTAGATAATGTTATCAAGTTTTTTGTGAAAATTTCTGCTACTTTGAGCAGCCACCCTGCTTGTGAGTGCTTGTCTTTGAAGTTGTCATCCTTCTTTGTGGTTCCTGCAGGGAACGGTGGTGAGCTATGATGACCAGTCTGAAGAGTGGACGGCGACGCTTGCAGCCAGCCAGAGCACGCTGGTGTAGAGATGGGAAAACGCTGCAGCTGAGCAGGTGACATTATGTCACACAACATCCATCCATCCATCCATCCATGCATCCATCATGGTTACATCCATCCACCCACCCATGCATCCACACCCACCCATCCATCATCCATCCACCCATCCACCCATCCATCATCCATCCATCCATCCACCCATCCATCCATCCATCCATCCATCCATCCATCTATTCACCATCTATTCCATTCTTTATAAAGCTCATTTCAATTCCTATCACTTACTTTTGGTTCTTCTTTTTCAGATACTTTTCAGCTTTTTGGGGGCCTAGATTTATCTTTTTGTCTGGACCCTCTAGTCCCGAACAGAACCATTCTGGTCCCAGAGGTGTTCGGAACCGTTAAGATCTCGTCTCTCATCCTTACCGTCGCATAAACGCCGGGAACTCATCATGGCTCCTTTCGGCGGTGGAATAACCTGAACCAAATAAACCAGCTGCAAGGGCAGGGCAGAACTTGGACTTTTTTTCTTTGCTTAATTTTTTTTTGGTTTAAATAATGAAATAAAATCAAATGTATTAGCAAATTTATTATCACAAACTACTTTTACTAATACAGTCAACATGACGTCATAATACAATCATACGTTTTTTTAATTGTTGTTTGCTATTCTTAGAACAACATCCAGACAGCATGTCTGAAAGCTGTATACCACTGGGTAACGCATCTGAAATCTTCACCTTTCGACGAAGTCCTTCAATCACCTCTGGTCATTGGCAATTTGTACAGATACACCTGGAAAAATAAAAATGTTTTAGTTGATTTTGGACAGAGTCATATATTTCTGAATTTATGTTTTTATTAATAAATTTAAAATAGAAAAAACATGTATGCATGGATGGGTGGATGATGGATGGGTGGGTGTGGATGCATGGATGTATGCATGGATGTATGCATGGATGGATGGATGGATGGATGGATGGAGGATGTCTGACATAATGTCACCTGCTCAGCTGCAGCGTTTTCCCATCTCTACACCAGCGTGCTCTGGCTGGCTGCAAGCGTTGCCGTCCACTCTTCAGACTGGTCATCATAGCTCAGCACCGTTCCCTGCAGGAACCACAAAGAAGGATGACAACTTCAAAGACAAGCACTCACAAGCAGGGTGGCTGCTCAAAGTAGCAGAAATTTTCACAAAAAACTTGATAACATTATCTAAATATGCAAAAAAAAAAACTGTGGCTGAAAAGGTCGAACAAGCTTAAATTAGCAAATATTTATGATTACACTTATAATAGGGTGAATATCAAATATTGTTTTATTTTGATTATTACAGCTGAAACCACTGCACACCATGATGATCCAGAAATGAAAATGTAGTGATGTTATTTAGACAGAATTTGAGTGAAATTTCGTTTTTGATGTAAAGATTCAGTGCAGTGAAACTTGCACATAACGTTAGAATAAACATAAAAAATAAAACAGATGCTTCAAAGGGACTCATCTTTTTTAAACTATAAGTAATGTTGAATAATTATTAGATAGATAGATTAATTAAAGCAGTACCAATCAGTGCTCTGTGGACGACGTGAACTGGTTCCTTCACATCTCCTCGGTCCTCACAAGTCAAGTAAAGTCGCGGCTTGCCACCTAGCTGCTTCCTCGTTGGTAAGGCTTCATTAAATACAGCTGCAGACATAAATTAGAACCTGCTGTTTATTGTTTAACCCCCTGAAATAACTTTGGCTTCCCAAACTGACTAAAAATCGCTCAATTCTTCACTCAGTTTGCTAAATTCGTCCGGTTCTGTATCGGCCGCCATGTTGTTTACAAATTGCGCAACGAGCAGCAATTCATCTCCTTAGTATGTGACGTAAGGAGATGAATAAGTCACGTGACGTGACTTATCACAGAAGTTCTCGAATTTCAGTGGGCGTGTCCCAGCGACAAAATTACCATAACTTGTAATGGAATTTTTATATATTTATAATTTATTTAGCAAAAAACGAACATAGTTCAATGATAAAATGTATATATATGTAGTGCAAAATGATGCATAGTTAAAACATGATGTCAGTGCAGCTTTAAACCAAAGAGTTGTAGTAGCACGTTACAAAAAAGCTAAAACGGATATTGTCAACAAGCCTTGGAGCTGATGAAAGCCCTGCCCTGAGGATGATGACTGAGAGATTCAACCACCTCATAAATACCGTTCATGAAGAGGTATTGTTCTTTTATTATTATTATTATTATTATTATTATTATTATTATTATTATTATTAATATTATTATTATTATTATCTAATTAACTTTTTTTAAATTTAAAGTTATAATCTTAACTCGTTTTTTCCTCTTTGTGTTTTATTTCCAGTCTGGGGCAGAGACAGCAGCTGAGTCTTCTTCCTCTTCAGGGAAATCCACCAGAGATCACCTCCAGCTAAGAAGTCTATTATACCATACCATACCATACCATTTTATTTATAAAGCACTTTAAACAGGAACAAGTCCACACCAAAGTGCTGGACAAACAAACACGCAACAGGCAACACAGACAATGAAGTACAACACGAAAAACATAAAAACATTGCAGATCATAAATCAAACGATCCAATACAAATCAGCTGGCATTGAAAGCAATGGAGTAGTAGTGAGTTTTTAACCGGGATTTGAAAACCGAGAGGGAGGGGGCCTGTTTGATGAGCAGCGGTAACTCGTTCCAGAGTCTTGGGCCTGCTACAGAGAACGCCCTGTCACCCCTGCGCTTAAGGCGAGTTTCTGGAACTATTAAGAGTACCTGATCCTCTGACCTCAAAGCACGTGGAGGGACATATGGGTGTATCAGATCCGAGAGATAGGCGGGGGCGAGACTGTTCAGCGATTTGTAGACATACATGAGAATTTTGAATTGGATTCGAAGATGAACCGGTAGCCAGTGAAGGGAGGCCAAGACTGGTGTAATGTGTATATATATATATATATATATATATATATACTCTTTTATAATGTATGTGAATGTTTTTGTTCAGTGCCTGACATAATTTCTGTTGTGACTTGGCACTACATTATATAAATAAACTGAACTGAATTACAGTATATATCAAAATGTATGCATTTTTGTCATCTAAATTTATAAATAGCTGCCACATGGCAGTCCAAGTCAAAGTTTATCTAGAAACTTTCTTACTGGCTTTTATAATATATGTGAATGCTTTTGTACATTGCCATGAGTTTACTTCTGTTGTGAGTTGACACTATATAAATAAATATAAATAAAAAATAAAATATATAAATAAAATGAAAATAATTAAATTTGCTTCAGTGTAGTGTGCATCTCATTTCATAGTCTCTTTGTAAACTGCAGTGATGTAGTTATCTTTTTACAGTCCCTACGTTGTTTTTAAAGCCAGAAAACCAAACTAGTTTAAATAATTTATACTGCCAAGTATCCAAAAGTACCCCCAACTTCTTTAATTCTCTTTCTGTTCTCTCGACCAGCCCAACACTGGGAAGAACATACAGCTACCGAATATGGACTGCCTGCAAGCCGAAGAGCTTACCGGTACACCTCCGGCTTTAAACACATGACCTGTGGTGATTTTTCTGCATATACGTATCCAGTGCTTGTTAATATTAAGGTAATTTCAAGTAGCAAAAGATGTGTAATCACAGCTTACATCATTTGTGCTTTTGCTATCAGCAGGAAGTGATTGTACAGCAGGAGTTTAACTGTTGATTGCTTCCTAGAAAATGTGAGGTTATGTGTGAGAACACAAAGAATACCAAACTAATATGATCAGGGTCAAATCTACTTCCTCAACATCAAAGGTAGTCCTATTTCTCAGTGTATTTGGTCAAATCTGGGCTTTTATTAAAGATTGGCAGAAGTGTCATCTGTTACATACACTGCTGGGCCTTTGTTGTTTTGCATCCGTGCTGTCTTTATGTTTTGTGTTTGTTAAAGCCTTCCCATGTGTTTGTTTAATTAGTCTAGCATGGACTGTGTGTACAAAACTGAAAACCAAATCTAAAACCTTGATATCTTTATCATGTCAGTTGGCTATAATAAAACATATCACGTAACATATTTTATTTTGTTAATATCAACTTATTTGTGTGATGTGGCTATGTTGGAACCTACACTAATGGAATGAAATTAGTAAGTATACCTTTATTTATTTTTTTAACGTGGGTTTGGGGGGAATTGCTTTAAGTGCTAAGCTTACTGTTTTTTTGTTTGTTTGTTTGTTTTGTTTTTGTTGTTGTTGTTGTTGTTTTTCCATAGCATGTACAGGTAGTCCCCGATTTACGAGCGCTCTGATCTGCGAGGTTCCAGACTTACGAGCTGCACATTTTTGGAAAAAACGAAAAAAATACTGAGTTTTCATGTGTTTTTTCACTTCAGTTAGCAAGTTAAGCATATAAACACACGTTTCCGATCATTTTTATGCACTCAAAAGTAGTTTTTAGATGAAAATAGAGTGTTTTTAGGTGCGCTAGCGAAAACCGTTCCAATTTACGAGCGGATTTCCGGATTTACGAGCGAAATGGCGGCCGTTCCAAATTACGAGATTTCCGGTTTACGAGCGCCTCGTTGTAACGGATCTCGCTCGTAAATCAGGGACTACCTGTACTGTACTTCTTTGTCACAGCACAACATATTCTTATTGCTTTGTGTACACAGACTCCAATGTCTAATTCTAAGATTAAAGGGAGTGACATGTTATATTGTGTCATTTATTAAATAAAAACAATATCAAAATCCAGAGGCCATGTGTAAAAATCCAAGCCCATTATCACTGTTGCCATAGAATCAAAGAGTGTATTCATTAGTCAGGTGCTGTACAAAACATGGTTACACGTTAATTAACTGGTCAGTGACAAATTTAGAACCACAAATTTAGACCCACTATAAATAAAGACAATTGTGTATTCAGGTGTGCCCTCTCCCTGGGCTGCCACCTTACCATGGTGGAGGGGTTTGAGTGTCCCAATGATCCTAGGAGCTATGCTGTCAGGGGCTTCATGCCCCTAGTAGGGTCACCCAAGGCAGACAGGTCCTAGGTGAGGGACCAGACAAAGTGCAGCCCAAAGACTCCTTAAGATGAATAAAATACATGGAGTCAATGTTCCGCCGCCCGGATGTGGGTCACCGGGGCCCCACTCTGGAGCTGGGCCCAGAGGTGGGGCACGTTGGCGAGCGCCTGGTGGACGGGCTTTTACACATGGAGCTCGGCCGGGCACAGCCCGAAGAGGAGACTTGGGTCCCCCTTCCCATGGGCTCACCACCTATGGGAGGGGCCAAAGGGGTCGGGTGCAATGTGGGATGGGTGGTGGCCGAGGGCGGGGACCCTGGCGGTCTGATCCTCGGCTACAGAAGCTGGCCATTGGGACATGGAATGTCACCTCTCTGGTGGGGAAGGAGCCTGAGCTAGTGTGTGAGGTTGAGAGGTTCCGGCTAGAAATAGTCGGACTCACCTCAACACATGGCTCTGGCTCTGGAACCAGTTTCCTTGAGAGGGGTTGGACACTCTTCCACTCTGGAGTTGCCCCTGGTGAGAGGCGCCGAGCAGGAGTGGGCATACTTGTTGCCCCCCATCTTGGTGCCTGTACGTTGGGGTTCACCCCGGTGAACGAGAGGGTAGCCTCCCTTCGCCTACGTGTGGGGGGACGGGCTCTGACTGTTGTTTGTGCCTATGCGCCAAACAGCAGTGCAGATTACCCACCCTTTTTGGAGTCCTTGGAGGGGGTGTTGGAGAGTGCACCTCCTGGGGACTCTCTTGTTCTACTGGGGGACTTCAACGCTCACGTGGGCAATGACAGTGAGACCTGGAGGGGTGTGGTTGGGAGGAACGGCCCCCTTGATCTGAACTCGAGTGGTGTTCTGTTACTGGACTTCTGTGCTCATCATGGATTATCCATAACGAACACCATGATCAGGCATAAGGGTGTCCATGTGTGCTCTTGGCACCAGGATACCCTAGGTCGCAGTTTGATGTTCAACTTTGTTGTCGTCTCATCTGATCTGCGGCCGCATGTCCTGGACACTCGGGTGAAGAGAGGGGCGGAGCTGTCAACTGACCACTACCTGGTGGTGAGTTGGCTCCGATGGTGGGGGAGGATGCCGGTCAGACCTGGCAGACCTAAACGTATTGTGAGGGTCTGTTGGGAACGTCTGGCAGAGTCTCCCGTAAGACGGAGCTTTAACTCCCACCTCCGGGAGAGCTTTGAACACGTTCCGAGGGAGGCGGGGGACATTGAGTCTGAGTGGGCCATGTTCCGCGCCTCTATTGTCGAGGCAGCTTATCAGAGTTGTGGCCGCAAGGTTGTTGGTGCCTGTCGTGGTGGCAACCCTCGAACCCGGTGGTGGACACCGGCGGTGAGGGATGCTGTCAAGCTGAAGAAGGAGTCCTATTGGGCCTTTTTGGCCTGTGGGACCCCGGAAGCAGCAGATAGGTACCGACAGTCCAAGCGGCATGCGGCTCGGGTGGTTGCTGAGGCAAAAACTCGGGCGTGGGAGGAGTTCGGAGAGGCCATGGAGAATGACTTCCGTACGGCTTCGAGGCGATTCTGGTCCACCATCCGGCGTCTCAGGGGGGGAAAGCGGTACGCGACCAACACCATTTATGGTGGGGATGGCGTGCTGTTGACCTCAACTCGGGATGTTGTGAGTCGGTGGGCGGAATACTTCGAAGACCTCCTCAATCCTACTGGCACGTCTTCCACTGAGGAAGCAGAGCCTGGGGACTTTGGGTCGGGCTCTCCAATCTCTGGTGTGGAGGTCACCGAGGTGGTTAAAAAGCTCTGCGGTGGTAGGGCTCCTGGGGTGGATGAGATTCACCCTGAGTTCCTTAGGGCTCTGGAAGTTGTGGGGTTGTGTTGGCTTACGCGACTCTGCAATATCGCTTGGACATCGGGGGCAGTTCCCTTGGATTGGCAGACTGGGGTGGTGGTTCCCCTATTCAAAAAGGGGGACCGTAGGGTGTGTTCCAACTATAGGGGGATCACACTCTTAAGCCTCCCTGGTAAGGTCTATTCAGGGGTTCTGGAGAGGAGGGTCCATCGGATAGTCGAACCTCGGATTCCGGAGGAGCAGTGTGGTTTTCGTGCTGGTCGTCGAACACTGGACCATCTCTAAACCCTCAGCAGGGTCCTGGAGGGCGAGTGGGGGTTTGCCCAACCAGTTTACATGTGCTTTGTGGACTTGGAAAAGGCATTCAACCGCGTCCCTCGGGGGGCTCTGTGGGAGGTACTCCGGGAGTATGGGGTACCAGGCCCATTGATATGGGCTGTTAGGTCCCTGTACGACCGGTGTCAGAGCTTGGTCCGCATTGCCGGCAGTAAGTCAGGCTCGTTTCCAGTGAGAGTTGGACTCCGCCAAGGTTGCCCTTTGTCACCGATTCTGTTCATAACTTTTATGGACAGAATTTCTAGGTGCAGCCAAGGTGTTGAGAGGATCCGTTTTGGTGGCCTTAGAATCGCTTCTCTGTTTTTTGCAGATGATGTGGTCCTATTGGCTTCATCAGATCGTGATCTACAGCTTTCGCTGGAGCGGTTTGCAGCCGAGTGTGATGCGGCCGGGATGAGGATCAGTTCCTCCAAATCCGAGGCCATGGTCTTGAGCCGGAAAAGGGTAGCATGCCCTCTCCGGGTCGGGGAGGAGGTCCTGCCCCAAGTGGAGGAGTTTAAGTATCTCGGGGTCTTGTTCACAAATGAGGGAAAACTGGAGCGTGAGATCGATAGGCGGATAGGTGCAGCATCCGTAGTGAAGCGGGCGCTGTACTGATCTGTCGTGGTGAAGAGAGAGCTAAGTCAAAAGGCAAAGCTCTCAATTTACAGATCGATCTACGTTCCCTCCCTCATCTATGGTCATGAGCTTTGGGTTTTGACCGAAAGAACGAGATCTCGGATACAAGCGGCTGAAATGAGTTTTCTCCGCAGGGTGTCTGGACTCTCCCTTAGAGATAGGGTGAGAAGCTCGGTCATCCGGGAGGGACTCAGAGTAGAGCCGCTGCTTCTCCACATCGAGAGGAGCCAGTTGAGGTGGCTTGGGCATCTGGTTAGGATGCCTCCTGGACGCCTCCCTGGTGAGGTGTTCCGGGCATGTCCCACCGGGAGGAGACCCAGAGGAAGACCCAGGACACGCTGGAGGGACTATGTTTCTCGGCTGGCCTGGGAACGCCTTGGGATTCCCCCAGAGGAGCTGCTCCAAGTGGCTGGGGAGAGGGAAGTCTGAGCCTCCCTACTTAGGCTGCTACCCCCGCGACCCGACCCCGGATAAGCGGAAGAAAATGGATGGATGGATGGATGGGTGTGCTTTTTCATTGAGAAAATACATCAGCAATGACCTCAAAAAAACAAAATGCTCAAACTGTTGCTGGTCATCACTCTAATGCCATTTATCCACAGGGCCTGTTCGCGCTCGTTCGGTCTCCTTCGTAACTAGTTAACAACTAGTTATGGAGTTTACCCACAGGGAACTGTTCACGTGAAACCAGACCTATTTTGGTGCCTGCCTCACTGAGGTACAAAGGTCCAGTTCTTCTAGGGTCCAGTTATGACATCAGCACAGTGTGGTCACTGATTGGTCAGGGGGCGTATTCCTAGTTCGGAGGGCGGAGATTCAGTCTTCTCCAGTAGGTGGCGGTACCGTGGTCAAACGCGGAGGTTCAGGCTTTTCTGTATTTGCTGGCCGATGAGAATATTCAGAGGGAGCTGGATGGAGTGACGTGCAATGAAAAGATTTTTCAAGAGGTGTCTGCGCAGGTGAGTGTTTTCTAACTTGAGGCATATTTCCAGTGAGTCATGCAACTGTTTCTTAGCTTTTTTGGACTGCGGAAAGACCGTTTCAGATACTGACTTCAGGCAACAGCCGAGAGACTTTTAGGGGGAAAAAAAAGGAAAAAAAAGATGGCGGAACGGCTCGTTTCTCTGAAATTTAACAAGAAAAGCACCTAAACAATTATTTGTTAGCTCAAAATTGTAGCAGAGGTGTGTCTCAGTCTAACATTTTCTTAATAAATGTACTTTAATGGTCTAATCAGCTTTATTTAAACTAGTTTCGCGCTTGGTGCTCCGTGAACGCAGGGGACAGAACCAGGAAGTAGGAGCGTAGCTCTTTCTCTGAAATTTAACAAGAAAAGCACCTAAACAATTATTTGTTAGCTCGAAATTGTAGCAGAGGTGTGTCTGAGTCTATCATTTGCTTAATACATGCACTTTAATGGTCAAATTCGCCAAGGCGGTGCAGCTGTTTTCAAGGTTCGAAGCAGAGCAGAATGTGGAGTATGGCAGGCCGTTTGAGTCATTAATAGCGAGTGAAGATTCTCAGTCATCCAGGACATGGTAAATTCTAAAAAGTGCAAGGAAGGAAAAAAAAGTCTAAAGTATAGTATAATAAATAAAGTCCAGTTGTTTTTGTCTTGAACTTTTATGAATTTATCATTATAGCCACGTTTTCATATTACGTGATACAACCGCCAACCTCATGCCATACATGTTACTTCTGTTTTTGTTTTTGGTTTGATTTGGTTCAGTCAGAATAAATGGAAACGGTCATATCTCAGTCCAAAAATGGTTTATAAATATGGGGAAAAATCCATAAATTTGTCACTTAGGCCTATAGGCCTGTATTAATGTGTAATGTGATTTATTTCAGGTTAATCAGTCAGTTCCTGTGTAAAGATCCTCTAGCCGTGGGTGTCCTTGGAGAAGGATGGGACAAGTCACTGCACTGTAAAGCAAGTATGTCATGACACAAACACTCCAAACTTTGAAAATTACAGATAAAAGCAAAGAATAATGACGTTTAGAGGAGATTATAACAATAATGTTGTGTTGTTTGTCAGATGGGGCAGTGAAAACAGCCAGCCAGACATATGAAGCCATCGCTGAACTGCTGCATCAGGATCTGATCTTGTCTACACATCAACTGCAGCCGAACAGACCTCAAAGATTCTCTCTTCATATTTCATACATAACTGCAGATTTAGTAATTTGTTTTTCTGTTTCTACAAATAACACCAATCTTTCATTTTTTTTAAATGTTTCAATTTTATTGACGTGTAACATTTACAGTATTTAAATAAAGTTGCTTTGATATTTTGATTGGAATTGATTGATTACATATTGTTAAGTTTATATTACAAATGTTTTAGAGTTTGGAACACACTTGTTGATCAACTGGGACAATGGAGCGGCGCAGATTTTTTAGGACGCATGCCACTTTCAGTTTTGTCCAAAGTAGTGTACTCCACCATCATCAATGTGTGTATATATAAATATATATGTATATTGTATATATATATATATATATATATATATATATATATATATATATATATATATATATATATATATATATATATATATATGTGTATATATATATACTGTATATGTATA
>JBBPBX010065900.1:5894-19821 GCA_038048925.1 Garcialebias charrua | reverse complement strand
GGAATTGATCCCTAGATTTGGAGTCCCTTCAGTGATCAGATCAGATAATGGGACTCATTTAGCAAACGAGGAACTAAAAGAAGTTGGGAGAATATTTGGCATTCGGCATAAGTTTGGAACAGTTTTTCACCCAGCCTCACAAGGCATTGTGGAGCGAGCTAACCGCACTCTTAAAGAAGGGTTGGCAAAGGTTTGTGTAGACAAAAAATTGAAATGGCCTGATGCTCTACCTATAGTGTTGTTTAATCTAAGGTCAACTCCAAACACTACTCTGAATGTAAGCCCACATGAGATACTTACAGGAAGAAAATGCCATGTCCTTTCACCCATCCTTTGCCTTCAGAAAGTACTATGTTTCAATTACAACATTATGACACATCAAAGTACTTGAAGAAACTTAATAATACTGTAATGAGCATTTCTTAACAGATTCAGATGATCCAGGCTGAAGAGAGAGAACAAAACGGTGCCCACGTGGAAACAGGTGACTGGATTCTAAGAAAGGTAGCACATTTTAACTGGTCGCAGCCAAGATGGGAAGGCCCTTACAAAGTGGCTGCCGTAACTTCTCACTATGTAAAAGTTTGGCTAACTGAGGTTAAACTCAGTAATTGGATACATAAGACGCATTGTGTTAAAAATTCTGACCCTTCTCAACGCACTCTACAGCAGGTAGGAGACGACTTGGCTGAGCTGAGCGCGTCTGAGAGGTTGGGCCCATCTGAAGGACTGGGTGTGTCTGAGGAGCTGGGAGTACCATCTGTACAGAGTGATGCTGAATCTCCTCCAATTGGGAACATAGATCGACTAGTTCCAAAGCCACGATACAACTTGAGGAAAAAATCAAAGCAGACTTAAAATAACCATACATAAAAAAGGGGACATTGTTTGTTATACATAATTGTTACAGGAAGAATGAATTATCGAGCGGTTAGGTTGTGTGATAACCACTTTGGGAATTATTCTAATTACAGGCCGCACTCTGTGGGTTGAACCGAAAGCTAAGACAGGCTCACCTGAAGTTGTTCACAACAATGTCAACAGATCTAGAGATGAGGACTCTTTCTTCTTGCTCAGAAGAGGGACAGGTGAAACAGAGGTTGCAGATGGTCAGATTCAGGTACACCAAGACACTGAATTTATCAGATCAAAGAGATCCGTGGTAGTTAATTTTCTGCAGTTTAATTTCACAGTCGGGGTGACCGCATCAGTTAAATTTGATTTTTGCTCTGCAGTGTATTGTGGGGCAAAGCAGGAGTCATTTGTTTGGGCAATGAAGTATATCTGTGTGACTTAAAGGCATAACATGAATTGCAGGGCATGGAGTAATGTTTTATGTAATTCAGGGTCCACTGACTGGGGTTACAGACCAGAAAAAGTGAGAAGAGGGAAGTTTCCGTTACAGGAGCGCTTGTCAATCATACAAGATCATACAAAAAGCACCAGATGTCTAACAGAAAATGCTTGTAATTCTTTGATTTTGACTTTAAGGAATCCTCAGAGGCAAGATAGTGATTCTTATATACTGGGAGCTCATGTTTAATGATCCAATGGGTCAGTTCAGGATAAATGTGGTCCAGAGGGAGGAAAGTCAGATTGAATCAGACCAAGAGGTGTCTTATTTGACAGATGTGACATATGAAGAAAAGTTAGCGCTAGAAACTGGTTTTACTCAACAGAATTACTGGGTGGAGTATGTTGAAAATGCGGCAGAACAAGTGAATTATAAAGATTGCGTTGTTTGTGCAAAGGCCAGGCCAACACTACTACTAGTACCTTCCCCCTTATCAAATATTTCATGTTTTCACTGCATGTTGGAACTACATATGAAGGAAAACCCCTCTGACAGATGCAAAAGCTTGGAGAAATATTTTCCCATGGCCCCCAGAGATGTAATTCCACCGGTTTTCACTCCAGTGAGAAATGATTACACCTGTCTGGTCAGGAAAATATAGGGAGGTACGTCTGTAGGTAATATTGAATCAAGTTGGTGTAAGTTGAATGTGAATGTTTCAGCTTGGACAAACATGACAACATTGTCTGTTGCACGAGCAGACGTCTACTGGTTTTGTGGTGGGAGGATTTTGAGAAATACATTGTCTCTGAGATGGTCAGGAATTTGTACACTCATTTCTCTAATTTCTCCAGTTAAGATGGTGAATTTAACAGGACAGGATTTGGAAACTTTCAGGAGCAGTACACATGTGATTGATGAGTTTGAGAGGAGAAAGCGTGACTTTGATTTGTATGCAGATTCTCCAGCATACATTAATTCAATCGGAGTCCCCCAGGGTGTCCCAGATGAATACAAATTAGTGGATCCAGCTGCAGCAGTGTTTGAGTCTATAATCCCATATGTTACAGTAAATGAAAATGTAGCCAGGATTAATTACATTCATTTTAATGTTCAGAGGCTGAACAATTTGACAAGAGATGCACTAGAGGGTGCTCATCAACAGTTTGCAGCAACATCCTTTTTTCTTTTTATTTTCCATTTATAGATGGCCTCTCTTCTCACCTTATAGCCATCCTCTCACTCCAATGTTTATTTATTTTTAAATAGAGAGAAAGAAAAGAGAAAGTAAGACAACAAAACAACAATTATCCACAAAAAGAGCACACGGCAAATACACATAACCTCCGTCCGCAATCCTGCAAAGCACATGACAGAACACAGCAACGAAACATACATGCATAAAGACTAATAATCTTCATGACCTTGCAGTAGATTTCTATAAATACACATACCCATACCTACAAATATATATACAGTATACATACATATACATTTATATTCATTCATATACCCATCTACATATCTGCATATATCTACATATACATCCCTGCATCCATTTGTGTGTGGTTGTGAGCATGCATAAGTGAATAAGGTTCCTCCAATAGAACATTTAGTAGCGACTGTGAAGCATCAGAGATCCGTCCCCCCAAAGCCCGAGGCAGACGAAGGGGCGATCAAAGCCCAAGACTCCAGGAAGGACCCCGAGCCCAGAGTCCCCAGGGCCACCCGAACAGGACGAGCCACTCGCCCACTCCCCAGATCCGACCAAGGGGAAGAACCGGACGAATCCCACCAGCGACCACATACAATGACCCCCCGGGGTCAAACGCGACAAATTCATAGGCCCCCGCCGGAGCCCGCTGCACTGACGTAGCCCCAGGGCCGGTCACCGAGGCCCGGGCACCGGGGACGCCCATCCCTCAGGCCAAGACCCGAAAGGACCAGAGGACACGAGCCCCACCAGGCAGCCACCAGGCCGAGCCGACAAACGCCCAAGCGCCCAACCCCAGATAGTGAGGGCCCCAAGCACGCCCGCAGGCAAAGGAACACCCACCAGGGGGCCACGTGGCAGGAGCGCGACACTAGTAGCCTCAGAAGTATCAGAGAGGGGGTAGTCCAAGTCCCAGCCTGACACTTAAACATTCATACACAGATACACTTGCAGTAACATCCTTAAAGGCTTATCAAATGAGGTTGGCAGTTGACTTCTTGTTGGCAGAGAGGGGTGGTGTCTGTTCCATGTTTGGGCAAGAATGTTGTACATTCATCCCAAATAACACAAGTCCAGATGGTTCATTTACAAGAGCTCTTGATGGTTTAAAATCTTTGTCAGAGGAGTTGGCAGAAAGCTCTGGAGTTCAAAACCCTCTGAGTGAGTGGTTCATCTCTACTTTTGGAAAGTGGAGGGCTGTTGTCGTCATAGCTGTAATTACAATATTTGCAGTTGTGGATATGTTAATTTGTTGTGGATGTTGCTACGTTCCTTGCGTGAGGCATTTCTGTTTAAGGTGCATCACTAAGGCAGTAGATGACAGATTTCCTCAACTGCCATCATATCAGATGAGCGTACAGGCAGCAGTGGTTCTACCCCTTACAGGTGTCTATGATGAAGATGAAGATGAGCCTGACCTGGCTACCCCAAAAAAATAAAAACAAGTAAAATCGAACGGACTGTCCCTTCTATCAAGACATGCTTCTAGTGTGTGGAATCTATATTTCTGGCATGTTTTAACCTTAGCAAAGAATATGAACTGGGGGGGTTTAGCCAGGTCAGGCCATGTCATCTTCATCTTCTTCATCATAGACACCTGTAAGGGGGAAACCCTCTCCTGCCTGAACAGCCATCTGATAGATGGGCGGCCGTGGTGTAGTGGTAATGGCAGTCGTCTCCCGATCGGAAAGTTGGCGGTTCGACTCCCGGGACCCGCACCATGTGTCGTTATGTCCTTGGGCAAGACACTTAACCCTGAGTTGCTCCCGGTAGGACTGGAAAGCACCTTGCATGGTAGTCTGCCGCCACCGGTTTATGAATGTGTGTAGCATTCAATATATGTGTAGCACTTTGAGATTTTCAGTAATGAAAAGTGCGTTATAAATTGAATTAATTATTATTATTATGATAGGAAGGCAGTTTAGGAAACCTATCATCCATTGCCCTACTGATGCACTTCAAACAAAAATACCTCACGCAAGGAACGTAGCAGCATCCACAACGAATTAACATAACCACAACTGCAAATATTGTAATCACAACTGTGACGACAACAGCTCTCCATTTCCCAAAAGTAGAGATGAACCACTCACTTAGAGGGTTCTGAACTTCAGAGCTTTCAGCTAGCTCCTCAGACAGATTTCAAGCCATCCAAAGCTCTTGTAAATGAACCATCTGGACTTGTGTTATTTGGGATGAAAGTACAACACTCTTGCCCAAACATGGAACAGACACCTCCTCTCTCTGCCAACAGGAAATCAACAGCTAATCCTGTTTGATAAGCCATCAAGGATGTTGCTGCAAGCTGCTGATGAGCGCCCTCAAGTGCAGCTCTTGTCAAATTATTCAGCCTCTGAACATTAAAATGAATGTAATTAATCCTGGCTACATTTTTATTAACTGTAATAGATGGAATTATAGACTCAAACCCAGCTGCAACGGGATCAACTAATTTGTATTCATCTGGGACCCCCTGGGAGACTCCGATTGCGTTAATATACGCTGGAGAATCTACATACAGATCAAAGTCATGCTTTCTCCTCTCAAACTCACCAATCACATGTGTACTTCTCCTGAAAGTTTCCAAATCCTGTCCTGTTAAGTTCACCATCTTAACTGGAGAAATTAAAGAAACGAGTGTATAGATTCCTGACCATCTCTGAGACAATGTACTTCTCAAAGTCCTCCCACCACAAAACCAGTAGACATCTGCACGTGCTACAGATAATCTCGTCATGTTTGTCCAAGCTGAAACATCCACATTCAACTTACACCAACTTGAATCAATATCACCTACAGACGTACCTCCCTGAATTTTCCTGACCAGACAGGTGTAAGAATTTCTCACTGGAGTGAAAACAGGTGGGATTGCATCTCTGGGGGCCATGGGAAAATATTTCTCTAAGCTTTTGCAACAAACAATGTTTGATCTGTATTACACTGTAATGGTTTGTTAAGTGTCCTTAGGTGTCCTGAAAGGCACTTTTAAATAAAATGATTATTATTATTATTATTATATAGGCTCTGATAGTCACAGTATATTCTATTACGTAGTTTTTATTACCATTTTGTATTGATGCTTATTTTTATATAAGGGGTTTTATATTCTGGGTGGGTAACTTAGATGTACTACGGGATGGGAATGTTAGAGATTTCCAATGTGTATACAGTTGTAATTACATTAACACATAGTACATATAGGATTTTGTTGACATGATGTTTGTCATGTCAAAAGGGGAATTGAAATATATTTCTGTCAGTGTTATACAGTATCTGTTATGCTCTTGCTGTTGTGCACCTGTGTTCTACCATATATTATGAAACGTGACCCAAGGCGGAACCTTTTTCTCCCCGGCTTTGTTTTCAATAGGGAAGAGTTTTCAGTTACACGTCTGCACCATTCAACAAACACGACACTTGTTGTTTACATCAAGCTGATAGCTGATTTGCAGAAAGGCTGGCCACGTGGTAAGAGTAGGGCAGTCCCAAGGCGGTTCCAGGGCGGTCCCACGAGGCGATGACGACACCCAGGGTTTTTTATGCGTGGTCCAGCCTTCGAAGATCGTGTGGGACTGGTGTGTTCAGCGTGAGGTCTGTTGTGAGCTGCAAATTTCTTCTTTTATGTACAATAAACCTGCAATTACGTGCACATTTGTTTCAGAGCTTCCTTCAACATTTGAACAACGTAACAATAGGTAAATCCGTAAACTGACTAAGTGCCTATATATTATTACACCTGTTACATCTAATCTGACCACCCAATTTATTTGTTAATTTCTGAAAAAGAGAGAACTTGTGAAATAATTGTTGATAAGGTTGTGTCAGGAATAACCTGCTCATTCTTACATTTGGTGTACTGTACAGTCAGTAAATCTGACGGTTACCTGTACCCCCACACTATTGTGAGAAAGTTATGACACTCCTTCGTGACTTAACCACTTATGAACCGCTGAAAAGAGATCCAGGAAGTGATTACAAGAAGAAGTTGATAGATTACCTTAAACATTTGGAGCAAGACAAGGCTATTGACAGTATTCTGTACTACAGACTGTTCCCAGGGGAGGCCACACCTAGTCTGTATGGTTTACCTAAAATTCACAAACAAGGTGTACCTTTAAGACCAATTGTTAGCATGATTAACTCGGTCATTTACGATGTTTCCAAATATCTGGCGTCTGTACTAATCCCTTTAGTTGGCAGCTCAGAACATCACATACAGAATACCATGGACTTTGTGGATAAGGTAAGGGATGTCATCATGGAGACTGATGAAACAATAGTCTCTTTTGATGTCACATCACTGTTTACGTGCATTCCTGTTGATGAGGCAGTAGAGGTGGTCAGTTTAAGGTTAAAATCAGACACCACTCTGAGCAGCAGGACCACGCTTTCCACAGAACTGTCAACTCTTGAAACTGTGCTTGCAATCAACCTACTTCAAATATGGGGAGCAATATTATAGGCAGAATTATGGGTGTACTATGGGGTCTCCAGTTTCTCCTATTGTTGCCAACCTGTACATGGAGGAAGTAGAAAAGAGAACATTGATGTCCTTTTCAGGTATGTTGATGACACCTGGGTTAAAATTAAAACCCAGGAAGTCCAATGTAACCCTCAATTAGTCGTCTTTTATTTTGGCGGGCCCAATTCCTGTGTTGCCCCAAACTCTGCCAACTTATTTAAAGCCCCGCCTCCTCCATTGCACTGTTGAACTGCATCACCTGTTCACTGTGATTGTGGCTGGCTGTTTGGAGTCTTCAGGGCAAAGTCATACAAATCTTTGCATCCACTGATTTGATTAATTGAATTGTTGGCGGTTGTTACCTGGATCATCACCAGGATTGCAACAGCTGATTATGGTTTAGTATGCTCCACTCTCTTCCAGAAGGTCGTTTTTTTTTCTCTTCATTGTTTGATCTTCCTTGATGGATCAGATCCTCTTTTGGATTTAAGGATGGCGAGCTAGGAAAAGGACCAGAACTTAATGATCTTTAAATATTCATTCAGAGGACATTTGTGTCTCATTGTGCATTTGTAATTGTCTGTTGTTTATTTTTGCTTTTAAGTCACTAATTTATACACCTAAACTAAAACCATTGTCTCCTGTCTTCATTCACACCTCAGGCTCCTTAAACGAACCATCTTCTGATGCTGCTCTTGTAGCCGTAGTTAGTTGCTTAGCCCATAAATGTTACACCAACATTTCACTGATCACATCAACTCTGTGGATAAATATATCAAGTTCACACGAGAAGATGTAAAAAATGGCAGGTTGGCTTTCTTGGACTGTGAGGTCTCAGTTTCTGATAGAGGATATTTGCAAACTGAGGTGTACCGCAAACCCACTCACACAGACCAGTATTTGCAGTTTGACTCCCATCACCCACTGGAGCACAAGTTAGGAGTCATCAGGACTCTGTATCACAGAGCAGACAGCGTCCCCACTAACTTAGGAGCCAGACAGAAGGAGAAATCACACACAAAACAGGCTCTAGAGAAATGTGGATATCCTAACTGGGCCTTCCTGAAAGCAGAGAAGAAACCCAAACAGGACTCCAGCAGCCATCAGGTGAAAAGGAGGAACCCAGACCCAGACCAGTGGTCATTCAGTATGTTGTGGGATTTTCAGAGAAACTGAGACGTTTATTTTCCAAACATATTGTCCCAGTGGCTTTTAATCCCCAAAATACAATACTGCAAATACTGGTTCATCCCAAAGATCCAGTCCCCCGGCACAAACAGAGTAATATTGTGTAGGCTGTTCAGTGTCAGGAGGGCTGTGATCAGTCTTGTATCAGAGAAATTAAACAGCCACTGGCCAAAAGGATGGCCCAGCACAGAAGATCAACATCATCAGACCAGGACTCTGCAGTCTACACTCATCTCCTGTCAGCAGCAAATTGGTTGATCCACTATGCAAAGGTGTTATTTATAAGACTGAGTTGAATACAGCTCCTCAGACTGAAGAAGTCGTTCGGAGGAAAGACGAAAAGTTTCTACTTTGTATGATATTTTTGTTTTATTTTGTTCTTTTGAAAGTCCAGAGGACCAGACTTAGCTTTTTTAGCTCATCCAAATGGGTCGATTTTATTTATTTTATACAAAGTGTTTACTTGGCATATTTTCAAAATATACATTTTTTAAGTCTTAATTTTGGCCATTTTTGTACCGGAAATTAACAGAAGCGAGCCCTCCTTGAAACTGAACCGAACCAAAATGTGATTTTTAACGTACAGTTACACCTCTAATTGGAGCAGATTACCGGTACTCACATCTTTGATGGCAGATCCATGCTGGTGATGTTAGCTTTCCAAGCCAGACTGGATGAAGTTCTGCATCCAGCTCGTTTGTGGTCTTTCACATTTCCTGATTCTGGGGATTAAGTGAAAACTGCACTTTGCCGAACCATCTGTCCGGCTGGAACAGCTATCGACAAAATTTACTAAGCCATCTGCAGGTACGGGATCCGCCCCAAATGTTACGTCACATGGGTTTGGCTTTTATTTTGATAGTCCACTTCTGTTTATCGGCAAGGAATTTTATTATTAATTAAATATTTAGCTCAGACCTAAATATTTAACTTGCAAGTAAAACATTTAACTAGCAAGTTAAATGTTTTGGTCCAAGGTAAGCATTTAGCAAATTAAATACATGTATATATTTTGGAAATTAAATGTTTAGAATGTAAAATGTATATTTAGGTTTGAGATAAATATTTAGTTAGCAAATTAAATATTTAGTTTAAGAATTAAATGTTTAGGTTAGAAATTAAATATTTACTTTAGAAATTAAATATTTAGTTTTGAAAATAAATATTTAATGTATAACTAAATATTAAGTTTACTAATTTAACATTTAACTGGCAAGTTAAGTATTTATTTTGTAAACTAAATATTTAGCTTGAAAACTAAATATTTAGTTGGGAATTAGGACATTTATAAATGTATAAATAACATGGTGAAAATATTACTTTAAAATAAAATTATTATTAAAGGCTAAATAAACCAAAATTTTGCTGTTAATTTTTGATGTGTAACTTTATAAACGGCACCCCATACCTATGAAGCAGCCGTGGCGTAGTGGTAATGGCAGTCGTCCCCCAATCGGAAGGTTGGCGGTTCGAATCCCGGTTCCCCACACCATGTGTCGTTGTGTCCTTGGGCAAGACACTTAACCCCAAGTTGCTCCCGGTAGGACTGGAAAGCACCTTGCATGGTAGTCTGCCGCTACCGGTGTATGAATGTGTGTAGCATTCAATGTGTGTAGCGCTTTGAGATTTTCACTAATGAAAAGCGCGTTATAAATTGAATTCATTATTATTATTATTATTATTATTATTATTATCTAGCACACATAGTTACTCTATGCTCAAGAAAGGCATTCATTATGGACAATCAATTTCCATCACTGGTGTATAGGAAAACCACACTCTGAACAGCTGTTTGAATGTTTTATGCCATATCTTGGTGGAATACATTGCTTTCATAAATATTATGCACACACATATTTTTATTAACCCTTTTTTAATTTGATCAACAGAAAACGAATGCCAGCACATGCATCAAAATATTCACAGTTTGCACATTAACTATAAAACTATACACAAAGTTTACATTTTTACAATTTGTATGTACACTCTTGAACATTTAAACAACTGTTTTCTTGTTTTAGGTAAACGTTTAATAGGTCATACAATCCACAACATCTTCAGAGGAGTTATTGTTTCAATCTTTGGACAAAATATTTTTTATTCTCTTTTTTTTTTTTTTTACAGATCTACAAATGTGAACTTTGTTTTGTTTCTGAAATGTAAATAGTAAGTGACTGCACTTATATAGTGCCTTTCTATCTTATCAAGATACTCAAAGCTTGTTACAACACAATCTGTACCCTCATTCACCCATTCATACAGCACACTACTAGATCTATACAGAGACTAATCAGAGCTTTAGTTCACATTCGTACACCGATGGGACACACATCGGAGGCAATGAGAGGTTCAGTGTCTTGTCCAGGGACACTTGGCATGTGACTGCTGGTAATCGAACCCCAAACTCTTGCATTGGAGGATGACTGCTCTAACCATTCAGCCACAGCTGCCCATGTCCAACTTGAGTTGCACAGTGAATGCATCAAAGCTAGAGTTTACCTTTCAGGTGATATTTCTCATAAGAACACTTTTGCATTGTATCTATTGTTGATGTTCTTGATCGCTGACTGAACATTTGACCAACACACAGATCTCCATCACAGGCTCAACAAGACAGTTTTTTCTGCAGACACCACCCTTTTACCCCTGACAGGCATGTGATACCTCATTTCCTTCCAGAACCTGGAGGAAGGAGAGAGAGATGGTGACAGAGGTGAGTCTTCTCCACCTTTTTTCTCGTCCTCTCTCCACCACACACATGTCCTCCTCCTTTGCATTTTCTGGAGATTCTTCCACCAACACACAGCCCCCTGCTTCTTCCTCAGGTGACGCACTGACTCTGGGAAGAGGGCCAGCTGAGCTGGAGTGATCTCCTCCAACTCAACCAGAACCACCTGTAAGAATGATGCTTGATTAGTTCCAATCAACAGAACCTTTTAGAACAAGTACAAAATATGTCAATGATGCATTGCAAAGACTGTTTCTACACCTTGAGTGATCCCTCCAGCAGTGCTCTGTGCATCGCTGCCACACACTCCAGCTGCTGCCTGGTATCTGAGAAGACTTTGTCACCACCATCCAAACCCATGAAGCTGGTGTCGCTGGTCTCACTTTCCATTCTACCATCACTGTTCTTTGAAATGTTGTTGTTGTTACTGCTGCCTGTGCGTCTTTTATTGATGAAAGTCGATGCGGTGTAGAGCAAAAGGACGCGACGGCTCAATTTTATGTTCTCATCCACTGAATCCACGATGGCTGGAAGGAGAAGAATGGATGAGAAAATGTACCAAAACAGGAACTGTTGAAAATTCCACTATACATCAGCTTTTTCTATTCAGCCCAATAGTCATTATGAACATCCATTTATCCATCCATCCATTATCTTTTATCCGCTTCTTCCATTTTGGGTCATGGGGCTCGCCGGTGCCCATGTCCAGGAATCACTGTGCGAGGGGCGGGTTACACCCTGGATGGGTCGCAAGTCCATCACAGGGCCTTACAGAGACAAACAAGACAACCATTCACTCTCTCACTCACACCTAGGGACAATTCAGAGTTACCAATCAGTCTAACATGCATGTTTTTGGTCTGTGGGAGGAAACTGGAGTACCCAGAGAAAACCCACACATCCACGCAGAGAACATGCAAATCCACCCAGAAAGGCCCCTGGACCAGGATTTGAACTAGGGACCTGCTCGCTGAGAGGCAGCAGCTCTACCAGTTGTGCCACCATGCTGCCTCGTTTTGAACATTATTTTGTCATGATTTAACCTACAACAAAGCATACCCTCATATTTAAGAATATCCACTAGCTTTATCTAAAACATCAGGTTACAAACTTTTCCAGATCTCCCTTTAGGTCTGGTTTTTGGACTTTAAACTCTTCAAGGGCTTTTATTTAGTTCTCCTTGATTGAAAAGTTCTACATGAACCAAAACTGAAAAACTGCATTTATAGTGCTGAATATAATTAATGTGTTGCCATGGTGCTGCCTGCCTTTACTGAAGAGAAGGAGCACACAACACAACTCGTCTTTAGACAGAAAGACAGAAATACAAACCAGAAAGTAAGTCTTGAGGAAACAGCCATTGTAAAAATAAAAAATAAACCTATATGTCTTGTCTAACAAGGTTAAGTCAGGTCATCTGTCCAGATGACCTGACTTAACCTGGTAGATTTTTCTACCTGGGTTATTGAGCATGCATCAAGACATGTCTTGACAATAAAATCTTTGAACTGTGAGTGTTACGCCAAAAATACACTACATGCGGCTCCGCTCCACCCCGCTCCGCAGGTCGCAGCTGAGCGAGTCCAATTTCCACTTCCTCCGCTCAGCTCAGGTCCGCATGGAAGCGCCGCTCTGAGACGCATGTGCGGGAATTGCGAGATCGCGCGATAAATCAAGTGATAAGTAAGTCAGAACAAAACAATTCATTCGGTGGAAGAAGGAGAACAACAGTAGAGACTGCTGCCTTGATCTTCTCTCGTAAATGAGCGACAGGACATGGTTTGAGCAACAGGAAGTGATGTATTACATTTCAGAATAAAATACTTTATTTATTTATTTGTATTGCTAAATAAAGTTTGAATAAAGGTTGAATGAATGAATGAATTGCGTTTGTAGGCGTAGTCATAAATGATAGTTTGACAGCATTTTTGTACAAATAAATCCGTATAGAGCTAGGATTAAGTCCGCCCGTGGTGATTTTATTTTGTAAATACGGAAGTTGTGCTCGTTCCTTTTCCTGTTGGTGCGACGTAATCTTCAAAAGTTGACTCCGGCACAGCTCCGGCGTCCGGCAGAAATAGAAAAATTTCTAATTTTGACGGACTGCCGTCCGCTCTCCGCAGCTCGCTGCCGCCGTGCGGAGCCAGTGTAAATTCTGTCATTGATTATAATGGGTGCGTATTTGCTGCGGAGGTCGGACCGGAGCGGGGCGGAGCCATAACGCATGTAGTGTATTTTTGGCGTTAGAAACCTTTAGGGGCCAAAAGTAAAGTTTTATTTAATCATGTTTTGAATAGGAAATGTGAGGTGTTGGATACACTCTGTACTTCAGGTATGGAAAGAAACATTTACAGCTCAGACATTTTAGGAGTAAATAAGATTTGGATGTGCACCCTCTGGACTCCTGAGTGATTTAGAAAAAAAGATCAATCCAATAGCAATTAGACACATTTGGTGAAAGAAAACAAAAATGACTACTTTTTGATGTTAAAACTATATAAAACATGGACTGAATGAGTAAAATAAGTAAAAGAGTAAAAACCTAAATTGTAATAGTGCAAAACTGGTTAATTTTTTTTAAATTAAATGCCAGAGATTGAAGACCACACAACATAAAGTCCAACATGTTGTAAGCCATTTTGAATAATGTTTCTAATTTGAAGTCTGCTTTTACAGGGATCCAAAGAGGACTAGGTTTTCCTCATTTGCCTTGTCAAAATCATGATGTGGAAAGAGTTTTTCTTTGTGTTTATGAATGACCATCCACATTGTACTTCTTCTTCTTTCGGCTTTTCCCTCTTCAGGGGTCGCCACAGCGAGTCATCCTCCTCCACCTCACTCTGTCCTCTGCATCCTCTGTCCTCACTCCAACTACCTTCATGTCCTCTCTGCATCCACATATCTCCTCTTTGGCCTCCCTCTTTGTCTTTTTCCTGGCAGCTGCATTTCTAACATCCTTCTACCAATATACCCACTGTCCCTCTTCTGGACATGTCCAAACCATCTCAGTCTAGCCTCCCTAACTTTATCTCCCAGTTGTTT
>JBBPBX010065899.1:0-19821 GCA_038048925.1 Garcialebias charrua | reverse complement strand
AAAAAAATCCAGATGTATCAAACTGTGCGTACGCCGGAATCCACGCACATTGCTTTTGTACATCACAATCAACGTGGAATTGAGCGCACATGAGAGAGTGGCCGACTCCGCCTTTGACACGCCTCCATATAAATATGCAAATTCATTTAAATATGCCCTGCACCAGAGGAATGTCGTCTTGTCCCATCATGCATCACGTTCTTCAACTGCTAAAACAGCTAAAAATAAACAAAAAACAAGAATTTAAGCTGTGCAAAACTATTCAGTCTTTCTGTTTTTTATATTTTTTGCAGGTTATATTCTAATTGCGTCCATGTGGATGTAATAATTGTTAATCATGTGTGTTTGGTGTGAACAATAATGATTTTCACATCATGAACAGTTTCTCAGAATCACCTCTAAGTGTCGCCAATGGAACCAAAACCACAGAAACGTGCGTACGCCAGCCCTGGAGTTGGCGTGGGGCTGCGCACATTTCCACGTTCAGTTCTGTTTTGATACATACGGAATTTTGCGTTGAAAATGGCGTACGCAAGGTTTTTGTGCGTATGCACCGTTGATACATGAGGCCCCAGTTGATCTTGTATTGAACGCCTTTTTGATTTTAACCAATGCAGACATGTTCCTGTTTTTAGTTTTCTACTCCGTCCTACAACCTAGCTGTTTTTTTATGTTTCCTTTTTTAAATACCATTTGATTTGCACTTGTTATTAAAAAAATCTCAATTTGTACACATCCTTTATGATTGTCTGTTACTGTCTTTGTTGTCCATTGTTGTCATCACTCTTTGTTAAAATCAGGTATCTCTTGTAAATGAGTCCCTGAGGCTCTCAATCTCTGAGAGATGGAGATGTCATGCTGCAGTCTCCACATCTTCTTGGTAGAGGGAGAGGACGCTGGCGTGATGTCGTGATGTTCGCCGCTTCTCCACGCTGAAAAGTTGTTTTACTGTTGCTATTTTTTAATTTTTGGACATTTATCTGGACTTATTTTGTTCAGTGGTTTTTTTAATCAAGGACTTTACGGACAGCTTGGCTAGTACTTCCTAACCGGAATATTGGGCTGTCTGCCTCCTGTCAAACTCCAGCACAAACCTTGCACAAACTTTGCTTGGAGAACTACGTGGCTGCAGTTTTTGTTTTGCTTACCTGCTGCTTCTGTCAACCTCCTCTGTCGTCTAGACCGTTCTGGACTTTCTCCTGTGCTCCTCTTCAAGTTATGCTCATTCAAGTTACATCTCACTGCTTCTTGTTTATTTCTCTCGGAGCCGTGGGTCTGCTGTTAGCGGCTAGCTCTGTGCTAGCTTCCCCCGGCTTGGCTGGTGTGATGTTGACCTACTCCGCTTCGCAGCTGCTTGGACTTAACAACTGCTCCATTCCACCTTCTGTTTCCATCATCAAACAACTGGGACTTCTGCGTAGACCTCGTTACATCCATAGAGGCTCTCGAAAGAAATCCGTTTATTCTCGCTCTGAATTGATTCCGTCCGGGAGACGTGTCGCACCTCAACTACGTCATCAGAACGCTGCGTCTGTAGTCCCTTGTAGTCCGCAGCGCACGAGGTGGCAAGGAAAACGTGGAGTGGACTTCAGTCTGCTTAAACCGGTTCAAAAAGCTCCTACACCAACTAGCATTAAAATAGAACTTTTCAATGTACAATCACTATCCAATAAATCATGTCTAATTCATGATCACATTCTGGAGAAAAACTTGGACCTCATGTGCCTCACAGAAACTTGGCATCAACCAGACGTGTTCAGTTCTCTGAATGAAGCTTGTCCCTCTGGATACAGTTATCTGCAGAGAGCCCGCTGCACTGGCCGCGGTGGTGGTCTGGCTGTAATCTACCGCAGTAATTTAAAATTGTCACATCTGTCTTCTCATAATTTTTCTTCTTTTGAATGTTTGGCCTTCAACTTCAAAGCCCCACTCCTGATGAACGTTATATTGATTTATAGACCTCCCAAACCACATGTTTCATTTAACTCAGAAATGCATGACCTCCTCACTTTTTTCTGCACCTCCCCTGTAAAAACTATTTTTCTTGGCGATCTAAATATCCACATGGACAATTCCTCTTCCCCTCTGGCTACAGATTTTAAGTCTCTTTTGGAATCTCTCAACCTCACCCAACATGTGGACGCCCCTACGCACAACAGGGGGCATACTCTGGATTTGGTGATTACAGACACTGTACTCAATAACTTGTCTGTATATGACCTGGGTGTCTCAGACCACAGGGTCATCTCCCTGGAAGTGCCTTCAACTTCGCCTGCTTCTAACCCAAAACGACCTATCCAGTTCCGTGACTATAAAAACATTTCCCCTGATGTTTTGTCTGCTGATCTTCACGCCCTGACCGCTGTCAATCACTCATCTGCAGATGACTCTGTGGATTATTACAACCAATCTCTCCAGGAGCTTCTGGACCTACATGCTCCCTTGAAGTCAAGACTGGTGTCTTTCTCCCGTTCAGCCCCTTGGTACACTGATGAGCTGCGCAGGATGAAGGCAACTGGCCGTGCTATTGAGAGACGTGTAAAATCATCTGGTCTCTCTGTGCATAAGCAAGCGTACAAAGAACATCAGAAAGCGTACGCCTATTCGCTTAAAGAAGCACGCTCCAAATATTATTCCAACATCATCAACACCTGCCCTGGAAACTCTAAACAGCTCTTCTCCACAATAACTCATCTGCTTAATCCCATTAAACAAACTCATGAGGACTCTGTTCAAAAATGCAACCTGTTCCTCTCATCATTTAAAAACAAAGTTGACACTATCAGATCTCAGCTCCACAACCTCCCTGATCTTAGTGTACCATCTACCCGTCTGCTTTCTGGGACCCTGAGCAGCTTTGATGAAGTCGTTCAGAGTGAGGTAGAGACCATCCTCAAGAAAATGAAGCCTTCATCCTGCGCCCTGGATCCCTTCCCCTCGTCTCTCATAAAATCCAATCACTCTGCAATAAGCCCATTAATCACACAAATAATAAACAAGTCTCTACAATCTGGTCATGTTCCATTGCCTCTAAAAACTGCCATCATTAGGCCTCTTCTGAAAAAATCTAATTTGGATCCCGACATTTTTTCTAATTACCGCCCAATTTCCCACCTCCCATTTCTGTCCAAAGTGCTGGAGAAAGCAGTTGCTGCTCAGCTGCAGGACCACCTACAACAACACTCCCTGTATGAGAAATTCCAGTCTGGATTCAGAGCAGCTCACAGTACTGAGACTGCACTGCTGAGAGTAACAAATGATGTCCTCATGGCTGCTGACACTGGTTCTCCCTCCATCCTTGTCCTCCTTGACCTCACTGCAGCCTTCGACACTGTGGACCATAGTATCCTCCTCCACCGTCTTCATGTGGAGGTCGGTCTCTGTGACACTGTCCTGGACTGGTTCAATTCTTTCCTCTCCAATAGGCTGGAATGTGTTAGCCTTGGCAATGCCACTTCCCAGACAGTCGGTGTCTCCTGTGGTGTCCCTCAGGGGTCAGTTCTGGGGCCCCTGCTGTTTTCCCTCTACATGCTGCCTTTAGGTCAAATTATTAATCAGTTCAACATTTCTTTTCACTGCTATGCCGACGACACACAGCTTTACATCAGGACTGGAACATCATCATCATCCCTATCTCCGTCTTCACTCACTGTTCTCTCTGCCTGCCTGGAGGAAATAAAGGCATGGATGAATCAGAACTTTCTTCAATTAAACTGCTCGAAGACTGAGGCCATATTGATTGGCACCCCTCACCAGATACAAACATCAACTTTAACAACAATCTCCTTCTCTGGTCAAGACATCCCCCTCTCCACCTCTGTTACAAATCTTGGAATAAAAATGGACTCTCATCTTACATTTGAAAATCACATTAAGCATCTGTTTAAAACCTGCTTCTTCCATCTTCGAAACATCTCCAGACTTCGCCCATCTCTGACTTTTCCTGATGCTGAGAAACTCGTCCATGCCTTTGTCTCCTCCAGGCTCGACTACTGCAACTCCCTGTTTATTGGTATCCCTGGCAAAAACCTTCAGAAACTTCAATACATTCAAAACAGTGCAGCAAGGATTCTGTTGAGAGTTCGTAAATTTGAACATATTACACCCATTCTCCATAACCTCCATTGGCTTCCTGTCACCTACAGAATTCAATACAAAACTGCTCTCATTACCCATCAATGCTTGCACGGCACTTCACCTGACTATCTAAAGGACATTCTTGCACCATATTCATCCACCCGGTCTCTACGATCACAGAACAGTAATTTCCTTCATATTCCTCGGACCAAATTGAGGACCATGGGAGACCGAGCATTCTGTGTGGCTGCCCCCCGCCTGTGGAACTCCCTCCCTGACGACCTGAGAGCTCCACAGTCACTGGTTGACTTTAAAAGCAGCATAAAGACTTTTCTTTTTAAGCAAGCCTATTCTGCCTCCACATGATTTTATCTTTGATCTTAGCTGATATCATTATTGATTTTACTTGATTTTATCACTTGTTTTATTTTATTTATTTTTTAAGCAAGCCTAATCTGCATCCACATGATTTTATCTTTGATCTTAGTCGATATTATTATTGATTTTATTTGATTTTATCACTTGTTTTATTTTGATCTTTGCTTTGTTACACTTTGTAGCACTTTGAGATTTTTATTAATGAAAAGTGCATTATAAATGGAATTCATTATTATTATTATTATTATTATTATTATTATTATTATTATTATTATTATATAAAGGTTGAATGAACTCTAAAGAATTATCAGAAAGCCTGGCTGCTTGAAACCAAATTATAAAGACTTTTGCACTTTTCTAATAATCTCACATCCTTGATTACAGTTTTTTAGAAAATGGGAATCTTCATTATGGTATGGACTGCACCAAACTCGTCAATATAAAATGGTTGAGACATAACTCATGCTGTTAATACTCTGAGCTTGCATGAACATTAATGCCAGGATGATGACATGGCTTGATTTTCAGCAAAACATCTGCACACAATTGTCTTTTGAGTATATTACTCAGAGGATGAGAATTTATTTGTGTACACACAACATATGTTTTTCCTATTTTCATTTTGATTTATGCTGTATTTGTTTCCTCTACAGTCCGAGGCTCCAAACAGTGCTGATGGAACATGGACAGTACATATTTTCTGTGACCAGAGGAGGGTTTGGGAACCATGTGGAAAAGGTAAGCAGATGACGCAAGGAAAATAAATTAAGCTAATGAATGTGTCTGTCAAGAGTCCTGAGGTAATGAGCGTTTAGTTGTTAGGTGGGCTGTGCTCATCAAGGTGATTGCTCTTTGGGAGATTTAAAAGATGGTTTCGGTCCTAATGTGTCTACTTGTGTTTTGTCACAAAAATTCATTAGAATGATGGAAACATTTTTTAACCTTGAGACTGTCTGTTCCAAGAATCTCTACTTAGCTTTCTTTTGGTGTAACTTGGCATGTACTTGCAATTGGAAACAGCCAGAAAGAGAATAACTTTTGGCAAAGTGTGTAATGTGATGTCCATTAGGAGATTGATTCTCGCAGCCCAAAGTAAAAAGACCAGTGAGTGACTGAGGACGAGTGGCGAATGCTGGGGGAGAAGGAAAAGGTAGGGGTAAAGACGTTACAGAGGATGGAAAATATCTTTGTTTCCACGTCAATACAAACAGCGTTAACCATGTGTGGCTCTTTCTGCCCTGCCCTCACCATGCCCCCATCCTTCCCAAGTGACTGAACATCTGCTATCAGCTGCCAATCAAGCGCTGACAGACGACGACCTTGCTTGGCGTTGATAGAAATTGTTCCAATCGACCTTACTTTTCCAAAGTGTGCCCACTGCTTGTTTTCCTGGCAATTGGCTTCTATTGGAGATGCCAAGTCAAATAAAATAGGATTGTTTGGAGGTAAGTTGATTTATTGGGTTGAAGTTTGAGAGTTTGTACCAGTGGTATTCAAATTAAATATTTTATTTTCTTATTCAGTCGTGCATCAACTTCATGGACATGACCACGTCTAATTTGTCCACATCAACATCAAGTCATTAGACCGAATTGTTCATTTGACAAGCACTAAAAGTAAAAAAAAATTTAAAAAGCACAAAACTATGTTGTGTTGCAACCCTAAAGTGTAAAAAAAGCATGGGCAATGTGTCATTTCGTACTTTTACTGAAGAAAAGTGAAGCCAAAATAATTATTTTTGTGAGTCTTCCCATACTGTCAACACACAAAGGATGTGGGGCTGGACCAAGATTATGAGGATGATGATGATTCTAGTATTTTTATTGTCATTCGCATCACATGTGGTACATGAGGTGGAATGAAACTGTGCACTCAAGGTCCCAGTTACACCCCAAAAGCAAAAATATAAAGTATAAAAAGTATCAGTATACAAGTAGATATACACTAAGATATACGCTAAACCCTAATAATGTAAAATAATGTGTTGTATTAAATATTAAACAGCAGCCTGAACATGATGATGATGATGATGATGATGATGATGAAGAAAAAATAAATTAGTTATCTGCATTTAACCCATTAGACATAAGATACACTCTGGTGGAGCCGCGGGCAGCTATACAGTATAAACACCCAGGTGTCTTGCTCAAGGACACCACGACATGTGGGCATGGTAGGGAGTTGAACCTGTGACATTCTGGTCCCAAGTCGGCTGCCCTACTTCTACCCCATGGCTGCCCTGAAATTAGAAAATTCACAGGCCCCAGTGAGATGGCTGTACCTTCAAAAATCCTGCCTACATACTTTTACACGATCATGGTGTCACCTTTTTTTTCAAATGATAGTTACAGCTAAACAAGTTCAGAAAATTCATCTTTTAACATAAAGAAGCAAGCTAAGAACTGCGTAAATGAATAAAAGTCAGCACAGGACAAAAAATAAATAAAAAGATTGGCGGTTTCCTTTTCAGTTTGGAAAATTTCCCTTTTGTTCACATGGAGCAGCAGGACTTCAAACATACAATGAGTCTAGCCTGTTAGTTGCATTTGTTTCATTTCGACTTAAACTTTTTGATGTTTGCCAGTTGTCCATATTTTCTTATCAACATAGCCTTAAAGCCCCACTGACATGATTTTTTTACTATTCATAAAATTGCTAAAATATATATATATTTAATGTATGTTCGTTTTTGCAAACAAAATGATAAATCACTTTAATTTTGCTTTAAAAGTGATTTTGAACTACAAGCCGTGTTTAATCATAGGAAATCCTATTACACACGATTGCACCTGACGTTAAACCGAATCCAAGATGGCGCCCATAAGCATGGCTGCGTGTCCACCTCTCCTGTGGGTGTTTGGAATTTTTGTGTTTTGTTCGTTCTTCATTGGAGACATAAGTACACTGCTGGTTTATGATCGGAAGCAGCTTCTGGATTTACGGTTTGCTGCCGCGGATGTCGCTGATTCGGGCCAGTATGAGCGTACTTCGGGGAGGCCCCCTCTGCCCCCGTTGCTCGGAGACGAGCTGCCCGTTTACCTCCGCTGCTCTTCGCACCAGCCTGCACGGAGAAATCGATCGACTCGGAGGAAGAAACGCGGCTCTCGAGCTGGCCGGCTGGTGAAGCTCAGAGCCCGGCGTTCTGCCTCGCTGTCTTCAGCTGATGGTCTCGATTCTCATCGCCAGTCTCCCGCGTGCACGGACCAGGAAAACAACGGGGATCTCCGGCCGGAGCAGCTCTCTGTGGGCAGCGAGCCGCGGACGCGCGCTCCCCCACCAGCTGTTAGCACATCAGCTGCTAGCAGCTCATCAGCGGCTAGCTCGGATATCATCAAATTCTGTGTTGTCAACGCCCGATCTGTTTGCAACAAAACGTTCATCCTCAGGGATTACTTTGAAGAGCACGACTTGGACTTTTTCTGCATCACAGAATCGTGGATGTCGTCGGGTGAGTCCAGCGCGCTGACGGAAATAATACCACCAAACTGTTTGTTTTTTAACGACCCGCGACCATCAGGTCGTGGCGGTGGGTTATTAACTATCTTCAAATCAACTTTTGACTGTAAACAACTGTCCATTCCAGTCTCCTGCTCTAGCTTTGAGCTGACTGTGTTTGAACTCGGACATTCACCTGTAACTTTGTGTGCTCTTGTCTACCGGCCGCCTCGTTCTAAGAACTTCATCAGCGAGTTTTCTGATTTCTTGGCTGAAATTACAGCTAAATATTCTCGGGTCGTCATTTCAGGCGACTTCAACTTGCACGTGTGTTGTCCTGAGAAGCCCATGGTTAAGGACTTTCTAGATTTATTGGACTCATTTAATTTAACTCAACACGTGAACTCTCCCACGCAGCAGCGTGGACATTTGTTGGACCTTGTTTTAACATGTGATGTGACCGTTTCAAACCTTGAAATAGGAGACAATGTATTCTCAGATCATAGGCCAGTGAATTTTCAGTTTACCATCCCCCATGTAACTCCTAAAACATGCATTCCTGCACGTAAAGGCAGGAATGTTAACCATTTAACTGCCGCACGTTTCACTGAGGTTTACAACAATGACATGTTAATTCAGCCCCCGGGGTTCCTCTCCAGCACTGAGGAGCTGACAAACCAGTTTGACTCTGTTTGTTTAAAGGCTTTGGATCAAGTAGCGCCTATTAAACTGAGAAGACCAAAACTCAGGGCCGAACCGTGGCTGAATGACACGACCAGAGCGGCCAGACAGCAATGCCGAAAGGTGGAGAGGAAGTGGAAAAAAGACAGTCTGCAGGTCTCTTTTGAGATGGTAAAAGAGAGCTGGCGCCGATATCAGAAAGCAGTGAAAACTGCTAAATCACAATACTTCTCTGATATCATTGCTGCAAACTCTCGTAACCCTCGAGTTCTGTTCTCCACCCTAAACTCTGTTCTCCACCTCACTGAACAATCACCCATGGAAGCCTCGACTGAGCTGTGCGAGAACTTCCAACATTTCTTTTTAGATAAAATCGCAACCACCAGGGCTCTCATTTCTCCTCCATCTCACGATCCATCCATCCCACCTCAATCTGTTGCTGTGTTTGACCATTTTGAACCAGTCTCTCTGTCCTCTCTAGAGCAGGTCATGTGCAACCTGAAACCATCTGGCTCCCCCTTCGATGTGGTCCCCCCTCGGCTTCTAAAGGAGGTTTTTCACACTCTAGGTCCCTCCATTCTCTCGATTGTAAATAGCAGTCTATCCTCGGGTGTGGTGCCAAAATCATTAAAACATGCTGCTGTTCAACCTCTCCTGAAAAAACCAAACCTCGACCCGTCAGTATTATCCAATTTCAGGCCTGTCTCCAGACTCCCATTTGTTTCTAAACTTCTAGAGAAAATAGTTGAGTCCCAACTAAAGTGCTTCCTGGAGGATCACGCTATCCCCGAGCTTTTCCAGTCTGGCTTCAAATCCCTCCACAGCACTGAGACTGCCCTACTGAAGGTTTTTAACGACATCTTTCTATCCACAGATACTGGTGACTCTGTGCTGCTTGTCCTATTGGACCTCACATCCGCTTTCGACACCATCGACCATGAGATCCTCATTGCTAGGTTGGAGCAGTGGGTGGGCATCTCAGGATCAGCCCTAAACTGGTTCAGATCCTACCTCTCTGACAGGTCTTTTTGTGTGTCCATCAATGATTTTACTTCTGCAGTGGCGGCTCTTAAATGGGGGGTTCCGCAGGGGTCCATCCTGGGTCCTCTCTTGTTCTCCTTATACCTGCTGCCACTCGGTGCTATTTTCCGGAAACACAATATACCTTTCCACTTCTACGCTGATGACTGTCAAATCTACTTCCCCCTAAGACAAAATGGTACAGGCTCTATTCAACCTCTGCTCGACTGCCTGGCTGACATCAGGGACTGGATGGCTTTAAATTTCTTAAGCTTCAATGATAAGAAGTCTGAAGCCATATTGTTCCTTCCCAATGACACAACCTCAAACCACTGCATTGACCTGTCTGCTCTACCCCTGTCCGAAAAACAAAAAGTCAAAAATCTGGGAGTGATAATGGATCCTTCCATGAAACTCAACAGTCATGTAAACATGATCGTCAAATCCTGTTTTTTCCAGCTGAGGCGTCTGTCTAAGCTGAAGCCCATATTATCCAAAAAGCACCTGGAGACAGTGATTCACGCATTCATTACATCTAGGCTTGATTACTGCAATTCACTTCTGTTTGGCGTCAGTCAAGCCACCATTGCACGATTACAACTGGTTCAGAACGCAGCTGCCCGATTTTTAACCAGCACACGCAAAAGAGAGCACATTACACCAGTCTTGGCCTCCCTTCACTGGCTACCGGTTCATCTTCGAATCCAATTCAAAATTCTCATGTATGTCTACAAATCGCTGAACAGTCTCGCCCCCGCCTATCTCTCGGATCTGATACACCCATATGTCCCTCCACGTGCTTTGAGGTCAGAGGATCAGGTACTCTTAATAGTTCCAGAAACTCGCCTTAAGCGCAGGGGTGACAGGGCGTTCTCTGTAGCAGGCCCAAGACTCTGAAACAAGTTCAGAAAATTCATCATTTAACATAAAGAAGCAAGCTAAGAACTGCGTAAATGAATAAAAGTCAGCACAGGACAAAAAATAAATAAAAAGATTGGCGGTTTCCTTTTCAGTTTGGAAAATTTCCCTTTTGTTCACATGGAGCAGCAGGACTTCAAACATACAATGAGTCTAGCCTGTTAGTTGCATTTGTTTCATTTCGACTTAAACTTTTTGATGTTTGCCAGTTGTCCATATTTTCTTATCAACATAGCCTTAAAGCCCCACTGACATGATTTTTTTACTATTCATAAAATTGCTAAAATATATATATATTTAATGTATGTTCGTTTTTGCAAACAAAATGATAAATCACTTTAATTTTGCTTTAAAAGTGATTTTGAACTACAAGCCGTGTTTAATCATAGGAAATCCTATTACACACGATTGCACCTGACGTTAAACCGAATCCAAGATGGCGCCCATAAGCATGGCTGCGTGTCCACCTCTCCTGTGGGTGTTTGGAATTTTTGTGTTTTGTTCGTTCTTCATTGGAGACATAAGTACACTGCTGGTTTATGATCGGAAGCAGCTTCTGGATTTACGGTTTGCTGCCGCGGATGTCGCTGATTCGGGCCAGTATGAGCGTACTTCGGGGAGGCCCCCTCTGCCCCCGTTGCTCGGAGACGAGCTGCCCGTTTACCTCCGCTGCTCTTCGCACCAGCCTGCACGGAGAAATCGATCGACTCGGAGGAAGAAACGCGGCTCTCGAGCTGGCCGGCTGGTGAAGCTCAGAGCCCGGCGTTCTGCCTCGCTGTCTTCAGCTGATGGTCTCGATTCTCATCGCCAGTCTCCCGCGTGCACGGACCAGGAAAACAACGGGGATCTGCGGCCGGAGCAGCTCTCTGTGGGCAGCGAGCCGCGGACGCGCGCTCCCCCACCAGCTGTTAGCACATCAGCTGCTAGCAGCTCATCAGCGGCTAGCTCGGATATCATCAAATTCTGTGTTGTCAACGCCCGATCTGTTTGCAACAAAACGTTCATCCTCAGGGATTACTTTGAAGAGCACGACTTGGACTTTTTCTGCATCACAGAATCGTGGATGTCGTCGGGTGAGTCCAGCGCGCTGACGGAAATAATACCACCAAACTGTTTGTTTTTTAACGACCCGCGACCATCAGGTCGTGGCGGTGGGTTATTAACTATCTTCAAATCAACTTTTGACTGTAAACAACTGTCCATTCCAGTCTCCTGCTCTAGCTTTGAGCTGACTGTGTTTGAACTAGGACATTCACCTGTAAAATCATTAAAACATGCTGCTGTTCAACCTCTCCTGAAAAAACCAAACCTCGACCCGTCAGTATTATCCAATTTCAGGCCTGTCTCCAGACTCCCATTTGTTTCTAAACTTCTAGAGAAAATAGTTGAGTCCCAACTAAAGTGCTTCCTGGAGGATCACGCTATCCCCGAGCTTTTCCAGTCTGGCTTCAAATCCCTCCACAGCACTGAGACTGCCCTACTGAAGGTTTTTAACGACATCTTTCTATCCACAGATACTGGTGACTCTGTGCTGCTTGTCCTATTGGACCTCACATCCGCTTTCGACACCATCGACCATGAGATCCTCATTGCTAGGTTGGAGCAGTGGGTGGGCATCTCAGGATCAGCCCTAAACTGGTTCAGATCCTACCTCTCTGACAGGTCTTTTTGTGTGTCCATCAATGATTTTACTTCTGCAGTGGCGGCTCTTAAATGGGGGGTTCCGCAGGGGTCCATCCTGGGTCCTCTCTTGTTCTCCTTATACCTGCTGCCACTCGGTGCTATTTTCCGGAAACACAATATACCTTTCCACTTCTACGCTGATGACTGTCAAATCTACTTCCCCCTAAGACAAAATGGTACAGGCTCTATTCAACCTCTGCTCGACTGCCTGGCTGACATCAGGGACTGGATGGCTTTAAATTTCTTAAGCTTCAATGATAAGAAGTCTGAAGCCATATTGTTCCTTCCCAATGACACAACCTCAAACCACTGCATTGACCTGTCTGCTCTACCCCTGTCCGAAAAACAAAAAGTCAAAAATCTGGGAGTGATAATGGATCCTTCCATGAAACTCAACAGTCATGTAAACATGATCGTCAAATCCTGTTTTTTCCAGCTGAGGCGTCTGTCTAAGCTGAAGCCCATATTATCCAAAAAGCACCTGGAGACAGTGATTCACGCATTCATTACATCTAGGCTTGATTACTGCAATTCACTTCTGTTTGGCGTCAGTCAAGCCACCATTGCACGATTACAACTGGTTCAGAACGCAGCTGCCCGATTTTTAACCAGCACACGCAGAAGAGAGCACATTACACCAGTCTTGGCCTCCCTTCACTGGCTACCGGTTCATCTTCGAATCCAATTCAAAATTCTCATGTATGTCTACAAATCGCTGAACAGTCTCGCCCCCGCCTATCTCTCGGATCTGATACACCCATATGTCCCTCCACGTGCTTTGAGGTCAGAGGATCAGGTACTCTTAATAGTTCCAGAAACTCGCCTTAAGCGCAGGGGTGACAGGGCGTTCTCTGTAGCAGGCCCAAGACTCTGAAACAAGTTCAGAAAATTCATCATTTAACATAAAGAAGCAAGCTAAGAACTGCGTAAATGAATAAAAGTCAGCACAGGACAAAAAATAAATAAAAAGATTGGCGGTTTCCTTTTCAGTTTGGAAAATTTCCCTTTTGTTCACATGGAGCAGCAGGACTTCAAACATACAATGAGTCTAGCCTGTTAGTTGCATTTGTTTCATTTCGACTTAAACTTTTTGATGTTTGCCAGTTGTCCATATTTTCTTATCAACATAGCCTTAAAGCCCCACTGACATGATTTTTTTACTATTCATAAAATTGCTAAAATATATATATATTTAATGTATGTTCGTTTTTGCAAACAAAATGATAAATCACTTTAATTTTGCTTTAAAAGTGATTTTGAACTACAAGCCGTGTTTAATCATAGGAAATCCTATTACACACGATTGCACCTGACGTTAAACCGAATCCAAGATGGCGCCCATAAGCATGGCTGCGTGTCCACCTCTCCTGTGGGTGTTTGGAATTTTTGTGTTTTGTTCATTCTTCATTGGAGACATAAGTACACTGCTGGTTTATGATCGGAAGCAGCTTCTGGATTTACGGTTTGCTGCCGCGGATGTCGCTGATTCGGGCCAGTATGAGCGTACTTCGGGGAGGCCCCCTCTGCCCCCGTTGCTCGGAGACGAGCTGCCCGTTTACCTCCGCTGCTCTTCGCACCAGCCTGCACGGAGAAATCGATCGACTCGGAGGAAGAAACGCGGCTCTCGAGCTGGCCGGCTGGTGAAGCTCAGAGCCCGGCGTTCTGCCTCGCTGTCTTCAGCTGATGGTCTCGATTCTCATCGCCAGTCTCCCGCGTGCACGGACCAGGAAAACAACGGGGATCTCCGGCCGGAGCAGCTCTCTGTGGGCAGCGAGCCGCGGACGCGCGCTCCCCCACCAGCTGTTAGCACATCAGCTGCTAGCAGCCCATCAGCGGCTAGCTCGGATATCATCAAATTCTGTGTTGTCAACGCCCGATCTGTTTGCAACAAAACGTTCATCCTCAGGGATTACTTTGAAGAGCACGACTTGGACTTTTTCTGCATCACAGAATCGTGGATGTCGTCGGGTGAGTCCAGCGCGCTGACGGAAATAATACCACCAAACTGTTTGTTTTTTAACGACCCGCGACCATCAGGTCGTGGCGGTGGGTTATTAACTATCTTCAAATCAACTTTTGACTGTAAACAACTGTCCATTCCAGTCTCCTGCTCTAGCTTTGAGCTGACTGTGTTTGAACTAGGACATTCACCTGTAAAATCATTAAAACATGCTGCTGTTCAACCTCTCCTGAAAAAACCAAACCTCGACCCGTCAGTATTATCCAATTTCAGGCCTGTCTCCAGACTCCCATTTGTTTCTAAACTTCTAGAGAAAATAGTTGAGTCCCAACTAAAGTGCTTCCTGGAGGATCACGCTATCCCCGAGCTTTTCCAGTCTGGCTTCAAATCCCTCCACAGCACTGAGACTGCCCTACTGAAGGTTTTTAACGACATCTTTCTATCCACAGATACTGGTGACTCTGTGCTGCTTGTCCTATTGGACCTCACATCCGCTTTCGACACCATCGACCATGAGATCCTCATTGCTAGGTTGGAGCAGTGGGTGGGCATCTCAGGATCAGCCCTAAACTGGTTCAGATCCTACCTCTCTGACAGGTCTTTTTGTGTGTCCATCAATGATTTTACTTCTGCAGTGGCGGCTCTTAAATGGGGGGTTCCGCAGGGGTCCATCCTGGGTCCTCTCTTGTTCTCCTTATACCTGCTGCCACTCGGTGCTATTTTCCGGAAACACAATATACCTTTCCACTTCTACGCTGATGACTGTCAAATCTACTTCCCCCTAAGACAAAATGGTACAGGCTCTATTCAACCTCTGCTCGACTGCCTGGCTGACATCAGGGACTGGATGGCTTTAAATTTCTTAAGCTTCAATGATAAGAAGTCTGAAGCCATATTGTTCCTTCCCAATGACACAACCTCAAACCACTGCATTGACCTGTCTGCTCTACCCCTGTCCGAAAAACAAAAAGTCAAAAATCTGGGAGTGATAATGGATCCTTCCATGAAACTCAACAGTCATGTAAACATGATCGTCAAATCCTGTTTTTTCCAGCTGAGGCGTCTGTCTAAAGGCTGAGTTAGACTTTCGCTTTGGTCCGCAGGCTGGAGCGCGCGCGCCGCGCGTGCACTGTGCCGCACGGCGAAATGCGTTCATAGTTTCGCCCCTGTCTTTATGGTTGACGCACGGCCGAGCATGACAAAGTGCTGTTCTTTTACGGGCCAGCAGGTGGAAGTAGCCTCTACAACATGTGCATATGTTACAAGAAAGGGTGTAGAAGAAGAAATCTACCGTAGAAGAAGAACTGTTTGACGTCACAACACAAATAAAATGGCTTCCCGCTCGCTTCATTCTTGAACTGTCTTTATTAGAGGAGCAAATTATAATAGAACAACAGTTATTGTGTCTTGCAATTTTAATGAGACGAAGAAGACGCAGAAGGAGATGGTATGTTCGGCCATTACACTGTCAGAGACGTACTGGTGGGGAATATAACATGCATGTCTGCACGCCGATTTGATGACCTGCTACATCGTATTTCGCCTTTCATACGACATGGAAGGACCCACAGCAGCCCTGTGACATTACCCGAGCGTTTGGCAGTGACTTTAAGAATCCTGGCTTCAGGTAGCAGCCAGAAAAGTGTAGCAGCCAGCTACAAACTTGGTGCAACTACGGTTTCCCTGATAGTCTCTGAGGTGTGCCAAGCTATATTGTATATTGCTATATGTATTTGAATGTTAAATGATTTTAAATAAAATGAAACTACATTGAAATATCCACTTCAGCTTTCCGTCTGTTTTGTTTGCATATTGTATTTACAAAGCCACTAACAGTTGTATTACATAAAACTTGGTATGAAAGACTTTTTTATAACTGTAAGAACATTAGATGTTAGAATTATTTGGAAACCTGAAATGGCATTGTAAATATAAGTCCCATATTGCATTAAAATGAAGCATTGCTACCTGACACGAAAAATCTCAATGTGTAGTAGCCTTTATTTCACCAGGAATGTGAAGTGGAATGTGGAGAAACCTGTAGAAATAGTGTTTTGATTTTAATGTGTGCAAAAATGGCATGCTGTCTAAAAATAATTGATAAATGTGTAATTGTGCATTACAAATGTATCATTTGAATCAAAGTCAAGTCAAAGTCAGCTTTATTCTCAAAACAGTAATATGTACAGGACATACACAGGATTGAAATTGCATTTCTCTCTGTCCCTCAGTGCAACAATAACTATTTAAACACTAAAACATTTAATAAACATAAAATGAAATAAAGTGTAATACTGTCCTGAGTTTTTGCATAGTACTTTTTCATAGTAGTATAAAAGTATAAAAAGTTTTCACCAACATTTAATAAACATAAAATGAAATAAAGTGTAATACTGTCCTGAGTTTTTGCATAGTACTTTTTCATAGTAGTATAAAAGTATAAAAAGTTTTCACCAACACCAACATTTAATATCCATAAACATAAAATGAAATAAAGTGTAATACTGTCCTGAGTTTTTGCATAGTACTTTTTCATAGTAGTATAAAAGTATAAAAAGTTTTCACCAACATTTAATAAACATAAAATGAAATAAAGTGTAATACTGTCCTGAGTTTTTGCATAGTACTTTTTCATAGTAGTATAAAAGTATAAAAAGTTTTCACCAACACCAACTGAGTGAGCTGATGCTAGGGCTGTCGCTTCTGCTACTGCTGCTTGACCCTGGCAAGTGTCGAGGTGGTACGGGTGTAAGAATTAATGAGGAGGTCAATATTAATACTGACCTCCTTTTTATCTTAATTAATCTACTTATTCAGATTGAATAGTAAATGTTCACGGATTCTGTTCTTTTTCAGTTTACCCAATATTTCTGTGATCTTTATGATGGATAAATACACAAAGCCATTAAGTGACAAAGACGTTAACTTAGTTTGATATGTCAAAGAGACACTATCATTTATTTAAAATAAATCAACTAAATTAACACCATTACACTTGATTGACATGATTTCACTTTCTTTCAATTCAAATACGTCAGCACACTTAAATTTAACACAACAGACATAAATATTAGATGTTAAGCATATTTAGTCTGTGGGCTCTTTAACTTAAAAAATATAGTTTCCAGCTTAGGTTGAGAGGGAAAAGAAATAGGAAAGATTTATGGAGGAAGAAAAGTTAAGAGTCAGGGAGTTATCTTGATGTGTTTAACCAGAAACATGGCAGTTCTCCGGCCGATTAAAGCTACACGTTGGTACCCTTGGCAAAGCATTTGACGACTTGTTACCTCGTGAAGATGGTCAGTCTCCCTCGGTCCAGTTTGGTCAGTTCGTTTACCATTCTCAGCGTCTCCAGACGTGCGCCTTGACTCGAACCGAAGTAACGGCAGCTCCTGGTGCTGTTGTTCAAGATAAGACGTTCCTTAAAGGAATGTCAATAAAAGAGAGCTTTTCAGCTGTTGAAGATGGCTTATAACTTGGCATGTTATAAGTCTTTAACTGAATGACGTGTCCTTAGCGTGTGACTAGACGATCATCAGTTCTTTGGAGAAGACCATGGTTTGAGGCTTACTCCAGCAGACTTCCTAGAGAAAGTAAGATGTGAAGGTTTTAACTGAGACGTGACCCAGAAAATGTGTTCTTTCTGATTGGCCGAATGGCATCATAAGTTGATGTGAGGATGACATCAACATGTTGAAAGGGGGTCAAAAGATTAGTTTGTCAGAAAGATAAAGTGTTAGTTTCAGATGTCAGCATTTTATCATAAAACTGATTCCTTTGCTTTAACACTTTAACAAAATACTGTTGGTTTGATTAAAACAACGTCATTAAGCATTACATATGGGACCTATTAATGATAATAGCTTGATTATTAAATAGGACAAAAACAAAAGTCTCTGGATGTCTAGATTGTCCTGAGCTCAAGCTAAAATGAATGAGATAAAGTGTTCCTTTTATCTTCACATGCAAGTTCGAGAGGAGAGGAGAAATCCTCCATGTACAACATTTTGAATTAAGCAGAGTATTTGATTTATCTGACATTAAAATGTACTGATGCTCTTACAAATAAAATTATTCATTTGATCACATCAGCCTAAAATCAAAGATAGAAATAGTCTCTTATTGGTGACTATGTTATCAGCTTATAGCTAAATGAATAATTTCGTAGTAAATGTCTTGCTTTACTGAGAGGTCAGTAAAGGTCATCACTGGACAGTTCAAAAACCTTAATTTGACCTTGGGTAGGTTCACTACACGGGTATGGGCACCGTTGGACAGGGAGGAACTGGCGTGGAGGACCTGCGCAGAGGAAAACACCCTGCATTTGAAGTACTGCCAGTTTCATGGCCAGTAGGCGTGAGGTTGTGAGAGACGATGGGTGTGATGTACTCATGGTCGATGGTGGTGAGGGTCTGGTCGATAGGGGTGAAGGTCTGGTCCATGGGGGTGACGGTCGGGTCGAATGGGGTGACAGTCTGGTCGAGGCACCATGTATCGTCCTGTGCTTGGCTCTGTGGTGTTTCTTCAGGCTAAAAAACAGACATTGACATCCATCAGTACAAAATGAAACGGTAACGGATACAATGCACATACAGTATGTGTTAAATAAAAACAAATGTTTGTGTAATTGTTAGCTTAATAAACAGAAGGTGAAGCATCAACAGACATATAGGCTAAATTTGTTTACAGTTGAGGTGTGCAGATCTAAAATGGTTATTTCCACTATTTCACATTTACTGGTCAGCAGCTTGATTTATATTTTCATTAAGCCATGTTTTGGTCATTCATTCTCACAGTTTATTGTTTATATCAATGACTACAAAGGGGAAACAACACGTGGCAGTCTGTACAGCATGGCACAGCATGGCCTGCTGTACGGTAACGGATACAATGCACATATATGTTAAATAAAAACAAATGTTTGTGTAATTGTTAGCTTAATAAACAGAAGGTGAAGCATCAACACACATATAGGCTAAATTTGTTTACAGTTGAGCTGTGCAGATCTAAAATGGTTATTTCCACTATTTCACATTTACTGGTCAGCAGCTTGATTTATATTTTCATTAAGCCATGTTTTGGTCATTCATTCTCACAGTTTATTGTTTATATCAATGACTACAAAGGGGAAACAACACGGCAGGCTGCACAGCATGGCCTGCTGTATTCCATGCTAAGCTAGCTGTAATAAAAGCAGTACTAACTTTTTTTTCTTTCATTTTTACCTCTTTTTCCATATTTGTGTCCTTTTCTCGGTGTTTTATAAAACTCGACAGCCAACTCAGCTCCACAACGAGGATTGGCACCGGTTTGTTGGTGCCAGGATCGCCACTTCTGATCACCCTCTTTTTGGCCTTCACGAAGCGATCCCGCATGTTTTTCTTCCTCCTTCTGCATCGCTTCTGCAATCTCCTTCCATGAATTCTGTGCCAGTTGCACATCTTTGTGTTCTCTCATAGAGGGATCATACAAATGGCGATACATGCGGATGAGTTCAGCCAGAGCAGCTTCGAAAGCGTCCATCTTGTTTTGAGCCCAGTCCGTACGTCACTGAGCGCGGCGCGCGCTCTAGGCTTGCGGAGTTTCAAAAATTCAGAGGTGCACGGCACGCGCTAATCCCCTGCGCGGGGCCAACGCGCAGGGGCGGGGACTGTGAAATTGCGTCACTT